>VXBW01002905.1:580229-597402 GCA_013400375.1 Thinocorus orbignyianus | reverse complement strand
AAAAAAAGAAAGAAAAAAAAAGAAAAAGAAAAAAAAGAAAAAAAAACCCCACACAACCAAAAATCCACAAAACAACTTCAGATGAAAACAAACCCCTAAAAACCAGAATCAAACATAAAACCACTCTAAAATTCTTATAGCTGAGAAGCACGGGTAAATAACATGTACTGCCTGCAGGTGGGAGGTGAAGGTCCAACCCCAGGTGCCACTGTTGTGGCGGGTGGGTGTTATGCTGACCTAGGAGACAGCATCTTCTGACAGCATATTTCCTATTCTTTTGCAGTCAGAGATTTGTGCTCCTCAAGAGTTCTCAGACCTGCACGCTCCACAGCAATAGCATGAGTGTTTCACTTGATCTGCTTGTGAGTTACTTATAGCTAGAATCATGTGCTCCACCCCAGCTAATGATAGTTAATCCAGTGTCTGTAAAGACAATATTTATAGCTAAGAACTCAAAAGTAAAAAGAAGGCTGAACAAACACTGATGTTGATAAACTAGGCAATTAATTGAAAAAATGTAAATTTCTTTGTTGGCTTTTTTTCTTGTGTTTCTCTCTGTAAACAGATTATAGCAGTTGTCTTGCTCTATGAAAATGATCACAAAGCAAATTAGTTTATTAAATTTAGATGATGTCCATGATAATTATTGATCCTGTATCTGAATTAGACACATGCTTTTCTATGAAACTATTATTGAACTCAAACACATTGATAGTAGGAGTAGATTGCTATTACATTTTTAAATGCAAAAAATTAAACAAGACAGGTTTGAGGCAAAAGAGCAACCCTATTTTACCTGGAGATGTGGGGGTTCCTTCAATTTCTTTGTTTGTATTGTGATAGGACATCAAGACTGGATGACAGAATGATAAGATGTAGAGGTTTATAACACCTGAATGCTGTTGTAAGAGATTTGTCATCTTAAACATTTTTCTTGTGCTTATATTGCCATTTTCCAGGTGAAGAACTGAAATACAGATGAGAGACTTGACTATTCCAAGGTCAAAAAGACACGAATAGAAAAGATTCCATTCCACTGCTTCAAATATTATAGCCTCCCTTTCAAATATTAACATCCTCCCTCTCTTTCTCAGTTTGTTGAATTTTCAGCTTATTTGATCTCTCAACAGTGGGAGAGACATAGTAAAGGTTTATATTTAAATAGAGGAGAATTTGGAATCTCATTCATGTACACAACATTCTGGGAGGGCACAGATTTTCCTATGAGATACACAGAATCCCCAGAGCCGCTAGGCAAAGCAGATATAAGCATTTTTTTTTGTCACCTGCTGAGAATGAGCCTAACTTCTTTCCCGTCTCTCATTTCTCATAGCATAACTTGAAAATGGCTACCAGACCTGTGCAATTTTCTACATATCAGAGAGGCTGTGATGCTATCTGTATTTCAGCTGGACAGCCTGGCATACTGGTAGAATTAGTTACCAGCATCAACTAACACAATAATGACTACAGGTCTATTCAACATATCTGCCATTATGTAAAAAGGTGCCACTCTTTCTCAGTTTATTTCAGAGTTTTCCAGTTCCCCAAAAGCTTGCATGAATATAGATAAGTAGTGTGCTCTGTCCCTTAGGGATTTTTTTATTTTTTTTAAAATCTTTGAAGTAATGAAGAGAACATTATTAAATCAAAATTTCACATTCTGTGCCCCAGACTAATATTACACTCATATCCACTTGGAATTGGCTACATACAGAAGCTAAGAAATAAAAGCTCTGAAGAAACAAGTGTTCGATTAGTTTTGCTTCTGCTATTTTCAAAATTAATCTCAAAAGAACACAAGACACACGTTGCAGTGCCACGTGCAGTATGCCAACCTCCCAAACAGGGCTTACATTTGCTATTCATTTCATGAAGTAGTGGAGCATATGCTCACATTTTCTTTGAACAGAGGAGAGGGTTTTTTTAATATCCTTTGTTATCCATGTTATAATATTTACCAGCTACCACTGTGCAGGCAAGGCTATTACTGAGTTATTCGATGTTCCATACAGCTCCAAAGAGTAGAATGTTACTCTCTGGGTTTTAGGTTTTTTTTTGGTTTTTTTTTTTTTTGGTTAGTTCAAGTCTCATTGAGGGGTCTCTGGGGTGTTTTTACGTTTATTGTTTGATCTTTTTCCTCCAAAGTCTAACTATATTTTAGAAAGGAAAGTGTTCACACATCATACTTATTAATTTCCCTTGCCATCTCCACCTCTTAAACACACATAGACTGCTTGGGAACCCAGTCCCAAGGCCATTTGACATATTTGCTTAGGATGGACTGATTTGATTAGACTTTTATTTGATTACTTTTGCATGTTTGACTAATACTTTATGAAGCACTTAATGGTCTATATAAAGACTTTTCATAAGAGGTTGCATTTGTACACAAAGATCCCCCGTGACCGGGAAGGGAAGGGTTCCTTGAAAAGAACAAAGCTAATTTTTCAGGACTTCAAGGGAATCCATATCCTTCCTCTCTGCTAAATTCCCATACCTCTGAGTGGTCCTGCAGGAACTCTGGGGAGGTGCAGACAACACTGTGGGATATGAAATTCATTATTTACATGTGTTGAAAACTTTTCCAGATACACTTTTATGGAGGCAAACAATTATTTATTGCTGTTCCCATCACCACTAAGATGTTGTGATATTTATCAAATCTATAGGCAGCAAGTTATTTGTATTTCAGGTAATAATTATTCCTGACCGATTTTGTATATGAAAAGCTGAATGGTATTGAAGATACTATAACACAGAATACATGTAGTCTGTTCCCCAGCTTGACCTGGCACCAAAAAAACCAAAAACTGAACCAATTACACTTCTTTATCAATGTTAATTTTGTTTTCAGAATGTGTATCTAAGTGTATATTGGAGAACAAAAAAAAATGGTAGAATAAGGTAACATATTTGTCCTTATGAGTTTTGGGCAGATTTTTTAATTTTTTACTTGTTTGTTTTTTCCTTTGAACTGATGAAGCAATGACTGAATTATGTAATTCATCCAAAAACCTAGTAAACCTTTTATGCTACCCCTATGTGTATTCTGTTTAAGCAACATACTGAAGTATATTTTAGAAGCGGTTTGTATTTCATTATGAGTATTTTTCATATCCCTCTGGCTGTGTTCATTTCTCTAAGAAATACTTACAGACAGAGTAGGAGGAGAAAAATAATATATTAAAAAGAAGAAAATATCTGAAAATTATCAGAATTATTTTTCCATTGCAATCCCTTCTCTCCAAAACCCAAAATCTTCAACAGCTTTTTAGGTGGTATTTGTGGATAGTTAGACTACAGTAAACATTACTTCCTATAAAAAAGTAAGCTTTAAAGTTCTAGTAATTTCACGTGGAAGACTGTGTTATTGGACTTTGTCGAACTGCTGCTTCTGGAACAAGTATACTCAGTTTGCACAGCTGTCTGCAGTAACTTTAGAAAGACAACTGTGATTGGAAGAAACAAACAAATATTTGTTGGGGATGCTGGGGGTGGGAGGTTGTCTGGTTGGTTGGTTGGTTGTTTTTTTCCACTCCTTGTCTTCCTGTGAAACAACGTTCTTCTGGAGATGATTTGGTCAATAGAATGGAAGTGGAAATTTAGGCTACTATGTGTAATGGATGAATCTGATCACCTGTACTGTAACAAACATGACTATGCTTACTGACCAGTGAGCAATTAGCATGGTGGGAGTTTTTTGAATATTTTTAATTGGCAACTTTATCATAGATGTTATTTCAGAAGGAAGTGATTTAAGAATGGGAGAAGCCTGTCAGGAGACCTCGATGTGATATGTGCAGGAGAGAGGATTTAAAACTAGTCATGAAATTTCATTTTACAGCAATTACTCCAGGAGACTGTCTTTGCTTCAAAAATGCTGGATACACTGAATTTGCAGATGAAAAGGGGGAGAAAAAGTCTGTGGACTGAGAAAATAAGACAACCCAGTTTTGTCAATATTTTAAAATATGAATTTGCAGAAGTAAGTCTGCTGAAGCTATAAAATGATTGGCTAAGCTATAAAATGATTGTCTATCTTGGTTTCACAGTGGTATAATACAGCCCTAACAGATAAAGCCAAACTTTAAAAACATTTCCATGAACTCCAGGTAGTGTGCTCAAAGGCAATAGAATTTTAAATGGAAGAATAATACTAATACACTTGATTGGCATGAAAGAGAGTGGCAAAGAACAACCTCCAACTTATTCATGTTTAAAAAAATAAGACTAAGCCAAAGACAAGGCAGAAATACCATTTTCTCAAATATGCTCAAGCATACTTAAAATCAATTCAATGTTGAAGAAGAACACAGAGAGGCATGTTCTTCTTGAGAAGAAGATGTCAACCAAAATCAGAATCTTCACAACACAATAGCACAGCGTAGGCTGAAAGGATGATGGTCAGCTTTCTCTGGAGGAAAAAAAAAATAATTCTGAAAAAAGAAACTGAGTAGTTCTCGCCAGGTAGGAGAAGAAGCTGAAGAATTCACAAGTGGTGTTTTGTACACTTTGTTCATTTAAGTTGTTAAAATCAAACTCTAAAAAGCAGCAGAATTTGAATACAAGCTAAAAGTACTATCAGAACAATGTTTGCTGACGTACTACTCTGCTGCATATTATGGAGCAGCTATGACATATTTCCAAGAATCTCTTAATGAAAATCAGGCCCTTAGCAAAAGGTCAAAACTGCACAGAGACAGTAAAAGATACGAAGGAATAACTTTGGACTTCTAAATGTACATAGGCAATGTTAGACAGGTCATCCTAATCCATTTCTATTTTTAAATCTTTTTCTTTAAAAACGTCATCTTCTTATTACCTCCATGATTTGGTCATTCAAGTAGCACTTGTAAGTCTGTGCACCTGCATATCACAGCATCCTGATCCTATACTAGGCTCATATATGTATCAGATTCGGTCACTTCCTTTTTACACTTTCGTTGTGAGGGAAGGAAGCCTAGATATTTGCAATGAAAGGAAACCTCAGTATGCTCTGTCCACACCTCTGATCTTGATGAATAGAAAACTAAAATCCTGGGCTCCTAAATGAGATCCACTCAGTCACTGCTTTTTTTAGGAGCTGCCCTAGTGAGGTGAACAATCTCTGAGGGTATCCTTGCCAGAGGCAGCCATGGTACAAATACTAGGAAGTAAATTTGTGAACAAATTCCCCAAATATATAGGGATCCTTAGGTTCTATATCAGCAACCTTGATCAGTGAATTCTTGGTTTCCCAAGTTCCAGTTATCCTTAGTGAAACAACTTAAATGAGCTGGAGGTGAAAGAGAGGGGGAAACACACTTAGTTTTTATTGAGTCCACTAGACTGTGTGACTGTTCTTTGCTTCCACCGTTTTCCATAACCCAGTAAGAGTCAGCGGGCTGTCAAGCTCTGTGCATACATCAATCCGTTCAGTTCTTTGTGAATCAGTTCAACTCTTCTGCAACACAATGAAGTGCGACACCGAGTTGTCAACTGCTCTATGACTGCAACACTGCTTTGTGATTGGAATACTAGAACATGTTTGCTACCTTTTGCCTTTTGGAGGATGTCTTTGTGTTTGACAAGCAGCTTAAGATAAGATTGCGCATGAAAGGTAAATATCTTTCAGGACATTTACATTTAAAACACTTCCAAATATTTATACTGCTGCCAGTTTTGGTAACTGTTAACATTTTAAATTCTTCTAATTGATCTCTACACTTTATCAAAATTTTGAATGGTTCAGACATGATTTTAAGTGTTTGGATTATAGTAGTTGTAAAAGGAAGAGAAGTGCTTGTTATGTTGGATTTTCATTAAACCATAGATTACTGCACTTTCCTACCATGAGACAATCCCTGCACAAACTTTCTTAAAAAAGAAAAAAAAAAAGCAGTCAGTTATTCGATCAGTCTTTAACAATTTTTTCCTTCAGTTGGCTCTGTTGGCTACACGCTTCGTAGTGAAACGCTTTATTCAAAAACATGACAGTGAACTACTCAACAACACTTATTCCCTTATTTGTTCATTAAGTGCTAATTTGGGAAATGCAATGTGAAGGAGTATAACTCTCAACTTTTAAGTTCCCTATAAGTTGCTTTATCTTAGTTTTTTTGGTTTGTGGGTTTTTTTGTTTTGTTTGTTTGTTTGTTTGTTTTGTTTTGTTATTCAATTCAATGGTTTCAGTGCAAAGCTATCTTCGTGTTAAATTCCTTAGTGAGGGGAATATTCAAAGTATAGAAGTTCAAATCTCCCTCCTGAATGCACATGCTATTTACTGTCCTGAAGACTCTCTAGTGCAACTCTTAAAATAGTTTTCCCATAGTGTCTCTCGACCCCATGAAGTGAACAACCCTTTCATCAGAGGGGTGACAGGTGTGCCTCTGTCTGTCACTTCTGTAATCAGTAGAAATGCAATGAAACCCTTGCTTCTATGCAAAAAATTATCTTGCAACCGGTGCTCCTGCCAGGTTGTGAGGGCAGGATCGAAACCCTTTCCGAAGCCTTGGGGACACCCTCAGGCCTCCTCCTCCTGCCCCTGGCCCAGTATCCCATGTCAGCCCCTGGGCTCTCAGTCCTTGCCACTGTGACAACATAGCGGGGCTGGTACCCAGCTCCCCACAGACTTCCTTTGCTGGACCCATGTCCAGTCTCAGCCTGTCCGCATATCCAAGGAGCTGCCTGATGCCAGTGGCTGGGCTGCCCCTGTCCGCCAGCTGCCCTGCTCTTGGCTGGGGCAGTGGGACAGGCCCTGCCTCTCACTGTCCATGGCCCCGCTGTTCCCCGACAACTGCTGCTTTCTCTGGTCACTTATCCCTTTCTGAATTTTGAATGCAGTTACACTTTGTCTCTTTGCTTTACTGTGTTTCAACAGAAAAGACCACAGCAATGAGCAGAACAGGCAACACAGCAGCATCACCACCCAGCCCTGCCACCTTCATCTGCCCCTCCTGCACTTTTATAATCTTTTCCTATTTTGTTGTTGGATGGTTGTTCCATTTCCTTTAATTCATTCTCCTTTAGAAATCCAAAGTGTTTCTGTACCTTCATGTGCCAGCTAGGAGTTTTCCTGTACTTGTATTTTCTATGGCTGCTCAGGGAGTTTTTTTTCCCCACCACAGAAGACCACTGTGCTAACTGGTGCTTTGCACTATAACCACCAGAGTGCTGATGAAAAAACAGTAATGTGGATATTTATTACCTAAGAACTCATTCCAAATGTTCACAAAATTTCCCTGCAAATTATAGTCCTTGTGCTGCTGGGCTTTCCCTCATCCCCTGAAATTTAACAGCTGCTCTATATAAAGCTTTGAAACAGCTTTTTATTTATCTCGATGTTTAGTCTACACTAAACTGAGATTTTTGAAACAATCAGAAATAGATTGGGATTGTATTCCTCACTAAATCAATAAATCATTCATAGTTCAAAAAAATTTACTAATAAGTTATTGTGTAGGGATTCCACTGGGGAAAAACAAGGCTGCTGCTCACAATCGAGATGTTTAATATGGAGTTGAGCTAGAAAGAATTATTCTTGTCCTTAAATAAAAAGTAAATGGGGTCTTCAAAGCATTAATTAAAAGCGGCTGAAGGAACAGATAAAGACACAGAACCCCATCGGAAGAGAGCTTCATACTAACTGAACATGAACAGCCTATTTTCTTTTCTGCTTAAACAGGCTCTTATATCTGAACAATCAGATCAAAAGCCAACTGACTGAGTGCCAGTTCAACAGCTTTAGAGGCTTCTGCCATCTGCAGATGAGAGGCTGTCAGGTTTCTTAATCGCAGCGCATAGGCTGGGAAGGCAATACATCCCCTAATGGCAGCTAGAGTGGAATGACTTGTGGCTTCCTCCTACTACAGCAAAGTGGAATTATGGCTCTGAACAACAGGCCATAAAGTATTTTATTATGTGGTCACGAGTGTCACATTCTATGAGGAACAGAGTGGTAATCTAGTGCATTAAATTATCACTTTGTGAAATGACATGTAACGACGAGCTCTGAACTGACTTTAATTTAAATGATTTTAAACTATATGGTGCTTTACTGCAGGCCTGTTTGTGTAGGTGAACATACTTGTAAGATATTAAAGTATAAACTCTATTCACATCTGGACAGCAAGGAAACCTTGGTCTTGTTCATGGTGCTAGAATTGCACACGCTACCTGGCAAATAAGGAAAAAAAGAAAAGGAGATAAATACCGGTATTAAGATCTACTTAAGGTAGGAAAAATTAATAAGAACTAAGAATACAAGAGAACATTCCTTCACTGAAACACCCAGGATTCCAACTAGAAAAGAGCAATCTCAATGGACTCTTTCATACAACAAAAGCTACCATCACAGTTACTATATTTCAGTTCTGAGGACAAGATAAAAAAATCAAAGCCAAAAAACTGTTAAGTAAGATTTACTATTTATCTGTTACCTCTGTTAAAAATAAATAAATAAATAAACAAATAAATACAATTTTTAGATTTTCATCTCATGAGAAATGCAACCAATTTTATGATGTTTTTTCTTTGGGGCTTTTTTTGTTTAAACTACCCCTCTCTTCTTGAAAACGTGTAACAAGATTTTTCAGTGAATCATTTGCTTAATGCAATATGTTTTGTCCTTTTTTGATGGCTCTGTGCTAGCTCTCCAGTTTGTCTACCAGACATGGACACATTATCAGAGATTAGAGGTGAGTAAGACTGCGGAAAATTAAAAAAAAAAAATTATCAGGTTTTCAGACTTTTCATAAAATCAAAATAACTTACCAGGTTTTTTTTTCAGCAAGACGCAGTGAAAATGCATTGTATCTCTACTTCTGCTGTATTTGGTATATATAAAACACTTATACCCCAGCAGAAGAATTTAAGTTGTGTGTGTATGTCACAAATCTCTTTGTGATGTGAGATGAAGACTTAGACAATACAGCTTTCCTAAGTATTCTTCAGTTCCTTCTCAGTTCTCTCAGTTGACAGCTGTAGCAGCCCACAGACTGGTTTGTTATCAGCTATGCAAGGACCAACTACCATTCTGCAGTTGTAAACAAGTAAACAAAACAATAAATGGAGTGGGAGAAGTTTGAATTCTGAGGGAGGTAGAGTTGCCTTTACCTGTTTCAAGCCTGGAGTATTTGGCCCCAGCTACGAAATGTAAATGCCTCTTGGTTTCAAGCTTTGTTGCTCCTGAAAGGTCATTAAGAAACCTTGGTTCATTGCTGACATGGAGTAGTGCAGGAATGTCATAGCAGATCATGCTCAAAAGGTCTTTGAAGGAACCGTTGCTTGAGCAGCATCCCTATCCTACTTTTTGAGATACGGAAACATAAAGTTTTCTACTAACATCTATGGCTTTGATCTAGACCTTAGAGTTTGAACATTGTGACACTACAGACATCATACACAAATGGGAGAAGGAATTGTTCCTCTGTCAGAACACTTCCATTAAATCATAAATGGTGTAAGTGCTGTAAATCAGCTTGTAGTGAGATCCAAGAAAGGTATTTCACAGCAATAAATGAGATAGATAGTCTTCCTCATGGGTTGATCAATATGAACTGACAGCTTAATGGGCTGCTGACTGACAAAAAAAGTAAAAGTTGTCCTTCACTGGTACCTCCTTGTTAGATGGTGGAGTCATCCAGGTTGGTCTTTTATTCATGTCAGCAGCACTAGAGACCTTTGCGCTTCCTACAGCAGAAGCATGTCTCTGAGTTCCCACTCTGTTTCAGTACCATCTTTGCTAGCTACAGCTTTTCTTTCAGTATTCTCAACTGTATACTTATTAGTGATGACCATTTCTCTGAACACTGAATTAGACACTAATGAGTGAAATCTCTATTTCATTCCATGTCATAAATTTCAAGAATTGCTAAGTGCTGCAATTATACTACTCCTGTCAAAGCATCTGTTACTTCTCTCTCCTCAACCCTATGCCCCCAAGACAGACCTGCAAGCCAAAACAGACATCAGGAGGAGATCCTTAATTCCAGTTTAGGCATAGCCATGGTTATTAAGTTGAAAAAGAATTGCTGTGTTGCCACATATTTTCAGCAGTGTCAATGTCCCTGGCTAAAACCATTTCACATTCAGACTTCTTTTTCCCCTAAACTTTTCTGAACAATTTTCATGGATGGTGAACTCTGCCCCTTTCTGTAGAATTTTATTGACCATGTACACTCTGAGAATATATTTCAGGAAATAGACTTCCAGACTTTTCCAGAGGGTTTCCAGAAAAAAAAACCAAACATGTTATTTGGAGTTTTTGAATACGAATTATCATCAAAAATTACTTCCAAATAGTTATATTAGTTGGGATATCAGATCTTGTTAGCAAGCTCCCTTGTGTAACTGTACTGAGAAGAGGCTTTGCTTCTTGATATCTTTCTATTGAACATTGTGACACGTGGATAAGATCCCACCATCACCTTGATCCTTTTCACTTTGAAAACAAATATTCTGGACTCTCAAAGTCTCTCCTCATATGCTAGATGCCCCATCGCTTTGATTATATTCGTGACCCTTCATTGGACTCAGGCCAGTATGTCCATTTCCCACTTGAACTGAGGATCCTAAAATTGGACCCAACAGTCTGGATGTGTTTCATCAGTACTGAGAAAAGGGCAAGGGTCATCTCCTTGAACCTGTTGGCAGCACTTCTCCTAAGGCAGCCCAGGACACTGTTGTGTTGAAATATTGTCACTCTGGACCTGTTTAAAAACAGAATATATTTTAAGACGCGATATTTAAAAAGGTGTATTTCAAGCCACTTATATTTGCCCTTCATATATGTTGTTAGGATAGGTGTATAGGCATTTGTCCTAGCTGAATGGTATCTAATTTAACAGGAAATTTTCTTCACAGCTTTTGTAATAATTCAGACTTCAGGAGATAAAACCACAAATGAGAAGTCTGGTATTATTATAGCACAAATGGCATTTCTAAATTATGGTATGGATGTGATTTTGTAAGAGTTCTTTGCAAGGTTAAAGACCATGAAGAAAAGTCCCCTTCTTTTTCCTGCAAAAATAAGATATTAAATACTGAAAAATTATTTCTAATTAATAACACCTTTGTATTTGGATTTTATTTATTTTTCAATATAAATATTTCCAGGTTCTTCAAACTTGAAATTACATTACAATATCAGGATTCTTTATTATCCTTTATTATGTCAAAATAACACATCATAGTATTTAATTGCTGGAAAAGAAATTCCTGATCACATCCGTTACAAAGTTTTTAATAACATATTAATAAAATTAGACCTTAGAAGAAAAGTAAGTCAATAACTGTAGGTTTGAAATGAAAATCTATATTTTAAAATCTAGTATTGAAGAGCTGATGTTTTAATGTACTAAGGCTCTTTTTTTTTTTTCTTTTTTTTCTTTTTCTTTTTTTCTCTCTTATTCTTGCTATTAGTAAATACCCAGCTGGTCATTATCTGTTGGTAAGCATAAATTTGAAGAGGTTTATAGTTTTTTATAGTTCACACTTAATATTTTGATTAGATTTGACTTTTCACAGAGACTATATAAAAATGGCTAGGAAAAAACAAACTTTGGAATACAAAAAGAAAAAAAAAATGACAGCTTCCACAGAACATGAAAAGTTAAACAGCGATGAACCAGCTTTGTGTCTATCATAAGTGAGCTCAACTGCCTTAAATAAGGTGGATGTTGAGATATAAAGAGGAAACTGGGAATAAAATTGTGCCAAAAAAAATGAACAGCATAAAGGTGCTAACAAAAAATAAAATGGTGCATGTCTGCCTGACACAAGTGACCAGAAATCCTTTATCTTCATGGGTGAATCATCAAATTGCTTTGCAACCATAATCTTCCTGAACAGCAGCTTTTCCATCTGCAAAAAGGTGGTATGCCCTTTAAACATCTACTGGGTGCTTTGAGATATGTTGATGCTACATAAACGTAAAATACTAGTATAGCGAGTGTTGCAGTAGAAACTGAGATTTTTCAAATCACATCGTGTCAGAACCATAGGGATGACCGTACCATCTATGCCCTGTATTGCTTTGCTCCTCATACTGTTTACTGAACTGTTCAGTCCAAGGGAAATATTCAGATATGGAACTATAGCACAGAACTGACTGAATTTTTCCAAGAAAAGCTGTGAATTTTTCTCTTCCTCTATGTCTTCTATATCATTATTTCATCTTCCTCTTTTGAAAATAAAGACAACTGCTTTCTTTTTATTCTTATGTTTATCAGAGCTCTGTTTTCTCTCTGGTTCTTTAGTTTCTCCCTTGAGCCCAGGAAAATTCAGCTTACATGCCAAGATACCAGTGCTGGTATCCCAGCATTAGTATTAATGTGAAATACTAGGTTTAATATCTGTAATTCAGGCTGGCTGTGGTCATTCCTGGTTTTAACCAAGAAAACCTTTATGGTAACTGTCATAGAAAGTTGATTAGGGAAAAAAAAACCATCAGCCAGCTTTGTCTCCCAACTTCTTACCATTTGAAGATAGACAGGACTGTTCTTGAGGGCTGAAATTGTTGTCATTATGTTAGACCACTCCCAGTCAACCATTAAGTTAAAGTCTGTACTTTAAAAGACAGGTTGGGGGAGCTTTTAACTTACATATGACCCTTTCTGTAGCCACTGCATCCAGGGATGGCTACCAGATAGATCAGGAAAAAAAGCCAAACAGTAAAATGAGAACATCATTGAACTATTATGACAAAATAGCACTGGAGGAATGTTGTAGGGTTTTGGTTTGGTGTTTTGGTTTTTTTTGTGTGTGTGTGTGTTTTGTTTTGTTTTGTTTTGTTTTTGACAGACCTCGGCTAGAAGGTTTAATGAAATTAAAAGTTCTTTAATCATGTTTGGGTGAGACTGGTGTATAGCCTCATCCTGAAAGATAGTCTAGTATAGTGAAGAGAGAACCATTTGTTTTATGAAGGATGCAAAAAACCAATCAATGAGTAGTTCCTAATAAATTCACATTGTTTCCTGGCTATATTTATGCACAGATATTGCTCCTTCTAACATGTTTGTCTACTGTGTTTCCATGAATAGGTTGGATACTAGTACTAAATAAACAAGCAAACAAAAAAGATTGGGGGCCTGATTGTCATAAAATAACATAATAACATATAACCCAGAGTCATAGTATGTGTCTTTTTAGTAAAAACGGCAGAAATAACAAGCTTTTGGCCTTCCTTGAGGATAACTAAAGTATTCTCTATAGGCATTTTGACAGTGGCCAAATACTGTGGCAATGACACAATTTTTCTAGAGATTAGCCTGTGGAAATGACCAATCTCAGTAACTCACATTGGAGAAGTTCCCACATCATCAGCTCAAGCACATCCTTGCTCACAGATCTAGTAAAGAGCTCTGCGCAGCCAATTTGGTTTTTCCTCTTTCTGCCAGAGATTCGCCTCCCAAATCTGACTCTTTGGGCTGTTTGGGTCTAGCCCTGTGGCTGAAGAGCAGCATCACGTGGTTGTTACCCCATTCCCTTTTAGAATTGTATTTCATTAGAAGAGTTAATAAGAGGAATTGTGCAATGTTGGCATTCAGCATTGCCCCATTTGAGAAGAATTTAAATCACATGGGTCAGACAAGCATATTGCCTATGTCAAACAAGCCACCTGTATTGTTTCACTTACAGAGGAGAAAAATGGGATTTGAATACTACAGTATCTCAATGAAGCTGGGTAGTAATGAAGCTCAGATCCACAAAATACACATTCTATTGTTAGGAATGGAAAGGGAAAGAGAAATAGTGCAAGCAGGATTTGCAACACTGGGCTCGCAATTTTGACAGCAGGCACATGGAAGAAAAGAAAGGACAACAAGAACCCTGAAAAAAAATGGGGAAAAAAATAAAATAAAAAAAAAAAAAGGAGAGGAAGAAACGTAAAACTTCCAAACCATAGGAACCTGAACACTGTCTTCAGCAGAGTGATAACTAGTTGAGAGCACACAGCTACTGAACTCTGGTGACTATTAATTCTGTCAAGAAACAGAAGCAACCAATGTAAGTAAATTAAATTGAAGCAAATGGATGCACACTACAAATGGGGTAATTTGTCCAAAAGGCTTTTGAGAAACGTTAATGAAGATTTTCTGCAGGGTAAGCTAGTATAATTGTGCTGCACTGTATATTGATTATACAACACAAGAAATCTAAGCTAAGGCTCATGCCGATAATATCTTGTCAAGAAGGGCTAAATGTTGTTTCTTGGACTATTTGTATTGGAAATTGAAATTCAGCAGCCATTTTTTATGCTTCTTTTCTTATTTTTCGTTATGAATTTGGGAGAATAGTTAGATATAATCCTTAAACATCATCTATGTTCCTGGTTGATTTTACAAACAAAATTACATATCATTGTCAAGATAAAGCCTTCATAGCTGGGGAGAGAAAAACTTAAGTTGTGTAAAATCATCAGAACGTCAACGGTAAATGAAA
Source organism: Thinocorus orbignyianus (assembly GCA_013400375.1). Classification (NCBI taxonomy): domain Eukaryota; kingdom Metazoa; phylum Chordata; class Aves; order Ciconiiformes; family Thinocoridae; genus Thinocorus; species Thinocorus orbignyianus. The sequence continues at coordinate 582,978 of VXBW01002905.1, read as the reverse complement.
ACTGTACTCCTCCACTTTCTAAATATATCTATCTATTCAAAACAAGGGGGAAAAAAATCAGTATTTGGGGTGAGAAAGTTCTCAAACAGAGCTTGTCATTAAACTGTTAGAAATACTATTATGTTTTGTTTGAAGGAGCTCAGTTCTTCTCTGTTGGAATGGTCTGCTTTCGTACCATATGGAAAGGAAAAGAGAGGAATAACTAAGCATGGCTACATTATGTTTAGAATAAAGAGCATTGTAATCAGTGGGTGAAGTGCAGTTCCTGAACTGGTTGACAACCGCTGCATCTGCTCTCAATCAAGGGGCAAGATACATGTGTTTATCCCATCTAGATGTTTAAGCAACAGAATCCAACATCTGGTGCAAGACTTCTTACACTAAAGCATGCCTGTGAGTCACCAGAATTCCAGACAATAGTTACTGCTCCGTAGTCAAGTACCAGGAGATAATATATTGGCCTAACAAGAAGATATTGTGTCCTCAAGGAAATAAAATAATTTTTTTTAATAATGAAGATATATGGCTAGCCTATGCTTTCAACAAGGAGGAAACAGTGTTATTTTCAGAAAAATTACAATCTATCTGACTTTCTGGGGCACTACAAAATGAAAATTGGTTTAAAAATTACGACAGTCCTCTAAGATGAAGTATTATGCTGATGAAGGCTCTCTGGCAGCACAGACCTGAGAGATCAATGTGTCAGGGCAGAACAGCATCTGAATCTCAATGAGACATCTTCTGATCTGACAGGAAGCATGTGTAGATTAACCAAATTTTCTTTCTCACTCATCTTACAAAAACGTCAATACGTTATGCAATTGGTAACTGTGTGTCATGGTTTAACCTCAGTCGGTAACTAAGAACCACACAACCCACCTTGGTGGGGTGGAAGAGAGAATCAGAAGAGAAAAAATGAGAAAACTCAGGGGCTGAAATAAAGAGAGTTTAACAGGTAAAGAAAAAGCTGCACACATGAGCAAAGCTAAACAAGGAATTCATCCACTGCTTCCCATCAGCAGGCAGGTGTTCAGCTGTCTCCAGGAAAGCAGGGCTCCACCATGCATAACAGTTAATTGGGAAGACAAGTGCCATAAATGTCCCATTCCTTCCTTTTTCTTCCCCCACCTTTGTATTGCAGAACATGATGCCTTCTTTTTTTGGAATAACCCCTTGACCAGTTGGATTCAACTGTCCTGTCTGTGTCTTCTTCCCAACTTCTGCACTCCCAGCACTCTTATGTGCTGGCACATATAAGATAGGATAGATTCCTCAGTGAATTAATGAAAAATGCTCACCTGTGACTACCCTAGTCAGTCATTTGTTAGGTTCACTGTACAGGACTTTATTAGCTTAAAATGAAGCTCTTAAGCAACAATGTATACTCTGAATGTTCAGGTCAGCTAAGTATCAAATTCTTGGTACCCTACAGAGTTTCCTGTTGCTCCATCTCTGTTATTGAATGATTACCAGGAAGAGAAAAAAGTGAGGCCTTTCAGAAAGGACAAATGAATCTTTTCAGTTTTGAAGCCTAAATTTAATACCTACTTCATCATTCACCTTTTCTTGAAGAGGTTCTACATCATCCAGTGATAACAAGGATTTTAATAAAGCACTAGATTAGAAGCTGACATCGTATAACCCGACTTGAACAGAGTGCAGTGGCTGGACACAAGCAAGTGTAAGTCAAATTGAAAGAAAAAATGATGGATGTTAATCTTAATATAAATTAGCCCTGGAAAATCAGTAAACTTTATATGAAGTTGATTGAATACATTGGAAGAAAGCACAGTAAACACGGTTGTAGACTACTTTGTTATCAGTTAGACCCTAAGAAAATTTCAGCAAAAGTAATTAGCAATGGCAGAAAACTGAAGTTTGTCTATTAAACACAATTAAAACAAAAGTACAATAAAATCCTAAATATTTTGGGACCTAGTTTGGAGATTTTCCTATAACAAATATGGTACAGGAAGAATTGAGCAGAGAAGAGGTGTGGAAGAAGTAGGAGGGAATGGAAAGTTAACATTAAAAAGACCATGCAGCTGGTAAGAACGTAGAAGTGGAGGAAACATGGCAGGATGTTGTTTAATTGATTTAAGTTAAAATAAAACTGAGCATTCATGGAGTAAAACAAAAATGTAGGAGCCGAAAAAATAGATAATGACTGTAGAGTATAATATACAATAGCAATTACATGTGAGTTTTGTTGGTGAAAATAAACTAAGCAGTTCTGCAACATGAGAAGGTAGACCTCAAAAAGAAAGAACAGCTTTCCATACTAAAAATACAGCCTTTTAGCTTCATTCTCCTAGCCTATTAGACTACAACTTAGTCTTAGATAACTTATACACCTAGATTAGAGTATTATAAACTATTACTTTCATGTTAATTCTTTATGTAGAGACTAGAGGATGCGTGTCTTGAGTAATAGTACCAGAAAGGATGTAATTCATCACTATGGAGATAGCCACTTTGAAAATACTTGATAGCACCATTAAAAAGAATGGATCATAAGTCCTCTGCAGGTCCTATTCCAAATAGACAGGGAATACATCACTGGTTTGTAGAAGGGCAGACAACTTTTAAAGAAATGAAGGAAAACATTTGGGAACTAACAAGTAAGTTTGTACTCTATTTTTATTCTGAACATTAGCCTCATCTAGCAGACAATGAAATACAAGTCATCTTGGACAAGCTGTGTCCTGATTACTGAAAGTCAAGACCACATTAAGAGATCATAGAATCA
>VXBW01002905.1:324210-580095 GCA_013400375.1 Thinocorus orbignyianus | reverse complement strand
CAGGTCTCCCCGGAGCCTTCTCTTCTCCAAGCTGAACAGTCCCAGTATCAAGCCAGGACAGTGATCCTTTTCCCTGCAGGAGCTGAGGTTCATAGTCAAGATACTTCAGTTCAGCATGCTGAGGCTTGTAAATGCAATAGGACATGCAGAGGAAGCAGATGACTGAGATTAGAGAAGAGACACATTATGCTGATGAAGGCTCTCTGGTAGAAAGGATCTAGCATATTTAAATTGATGTATAGGGTTATTTACAAAGAGGAAGCTTTGAATGCTAGCTTGTTAGGAGAGAACAGTGAATCTCTGAATGTGAGGTCTCCTGATCCAGCAGGAGAGCCAGTGCTGAACTGGACTCACAGCGTAAAGATATGACAGAACAGAGGTGCAGCAATAGAATAGACTGGGGAAAAAAAAATAGTGGCAAGGGCAGAGATAAAAATGAGAATAAGTCTGAAGAAAGCTGAAAAAAATATTAAAAATACAAGAAAAAATGGAATTTTATTGTGTCTGCCAGTATGGTAAGAGCCCATCTACAGTTTCCACGGTCTTTGAAAAGGCTGGCTGATAATACATCAATTGGAAAATACTACAGCAATTAGGCAACCTCAATTGTGGCAGAGGAAAACTTGAAATGAAAAAAAAAATAAAATAAAAGGCAGACAAAAAAGTGTTCCAAAATCTTGCTTCAACTTTGCAAAGAGACAGCTCTAATCACCAAATCAGGTTTTATGTCTCAAATCTTACAGCTAAACTGTGCTATCCCCCAGCAATGCTGACAGCAGCATTAAGACAGCACCTAAATTTACAGGAGCAGAAACAGCTCTGATCACCTAGTTGCACAATGTAACTGGGATCCCAGCATCTCTCAGATTCACAAATGAAAGTAAACAGGTATTATAGTCCTGCCCATTCCTGGGGCATCAATGTACTGCACTGAGATAATTCTCACCAAGTTTTTCATACAAGGTAATACAAAATGAAATTACTTAGTTGTAAGTATTGTTCAAATGAATCACATGGAAGACAGATATTCAACAGATAGGTTTCCTAGTCCTAGGCTCATTGAAGTCAATGAAGTCATTTTATGAATACATGCGTAATTTTTTTGAAAAGATATTTGGTAGTTAAATAAGTGCCAATTTATTTGCAGATATAGATATAGGAAAATCTGGATATTGTGAGACTTGGTGATGGCTAGATTTTGAGGTTGGACAGAAATATGTTGATCTGTAGATATACAAGTAGACGTAAACAGGTATTGTGACTTATGGCCCCCAGTAATTCAAGGTTCAAGAATTAAATCAGGGTTCAAGAATTAAATCTTTCTTAGTGTATAATACTGAGAAATTAGTGGGGATTTTTCCTTTTTTTCTTTTTGAGCAGGACATAGGAATTGATATTTCTATCAACGTGAACAATGGCATACAACAGAGTAGTGCTCTTTCTGTTCAAAACCTAAATGTTCCACAAAATTTCAGAAAGTTTCTATCTCTTGCCATTTTACTTTGTTCAAAGCTTTTGACCGAAATGTGTGCAAACTGCTATCAACTCTCTCAAATATTAGCAAATATTAAATAAACTTGATTTTAGAGTATTTCTCTTCTTCGCATGTCCAATATTTAACTAATTTATATACCTGTAATTGTATTTTTAAAGGATTAATAAATCCAAATTTTTGCTTGATTGCTTTTAAAACTAGATGAGACAAAGAATGAATCAAAGAAAATTCTACAGAAGTGGTAACTTTGCCACTGCACCATTAACTAACATTGGTAGGAATTTGACAAAATAGGAATTTAAAAATATGAACCAATTATAACAGAAGAAAAAAAAAAAGTTTGACAGGTCAAGTGAGGAAAACACCATAAGAAACAGTTCCGCACCCACTGACCATCAGTGTGAGAGGTAATCTAGCAGTGCGTCAAGGCAGACACTACTTTTCTCATTTCAGAATTCAAATGTCACTAAAGTCTCAGTTTGAAGACATGTCTCAGTTCCAGAAAAAATCATAAACCCCAGTCCCCTGAAGGAGTTTTTAATATGATGACTAAAAAAATATCTCTGGCAAGATAGTAATATTTAGCTGAAAGCCTAGAAAACATCATTCACGAAAAACACTCTCAGACGGTCACCCAGACTCCAAGGTTTCTCTAAGATGCAGCTGATTTCTTTCATCAGCTGTGACCACGCCTTCATGGATTACCTGCCCACTGATATCTTATAACTTTGTGAAACATATCCTGTCCTGAGCTGTTCAAACAGCAAGACCAGTATTCATGGCATGAAGTCAAAGATGTCATTGTTATCATTCTCTGTATCTTCACAAACAATTTTACTTTCCATAATGAACATGACCTCTAGGTCATGCACAGGCACAAAAGGTCAATTTTTTAATATACCACCTTGGAGAGATTTTAAATAGTTCAGTTGCCAAGTCCGTATGATACCTAAAATACCCATGTGAATTGTCCTCATCAGGATCAGAAACCTGTCCTGCCCTACTGATTTCTAAAACACAACCAATGACCCTTTATCACAGTTTTTCTAACACCATGATACCAAAGCTACTTTCCTAGACTCTGCTCATAATAAGAAGCATTTTGCAAACTACAACATGCAGAAAACTTTAAGCCCACCTCTCTCTCACCCTTATAATGCCATTAAACATCATCATCAAGCCAGAAGAAGCTATAATGCTCAGTCAGCAGCTCATATGACATCACATTTCCTCTGAGGGAAACACCCCCCCACAATTAAAAAAAAAAGCTTATACCTAGTAGGAGCATTCTACCAAAGAACCAGAATTAGGTGTTTTACTGTTTTGAATCACGCTAGACTTTAATTCAACACAAGAAGAACCCCATGTCCTCACACTATTGCTACTCCCCCAAGCACACATCAGAACCTGTGTTGGAAAATGAATTCTTCCAACAGCCTTGTCACTAAATTCATCTTTCTAAACAGGCTCTGATGTGTCCTCAATGAATCCAGGTTGTTCCTCAAGTAATCATTTAGGCTTGCAAAAGACCTCCACAAACACACAAAAATACTCCCTTCAGCAGAGCCATCAAAATCCTCGGAGTCTTTACTTTCATTTCTTGAAAGATATTTTATTTAATCCAGTGTACTCAGTACTGTTACTGAAATTATGTGTGTGGAAATAAAAAATCATTATGCATTAGAATAAACTCATATAGAAAATCAATAAAGGATGGAGTGACCCAGCTACCAGTAGGGGAAAAAAATTTTTGAGAAAATAATTCCTTGATCATTTCAGTCTAGATCTTGACAAAATATCTTATACTATGTTCATAATTTTACAAAATAGCAAAAAACATGGATTCAATAGGAATAGTGTTTCCAGGGAACAAGTAGTTTCCCCAAACTATACACGCACACACAACCACTTGCACAATGTGCAGCTCATCTATATTTTAGCTGACTGTCTTATCTACCTCACTGCCATACTAAGATTCTGATTTCTCTCATATTTTCTCTCAGATAGTTTTGCCAATATAATATCTAATTAAATCTAACCCAGTTTGTTCACAAATAGCATTTATCTTTAGAGTTTGCTTTTTCTGCTTCAGACCTGAAAGGCCTGGCAGCCCGTACACTTGGCTTCCTCCATATAATATATATGCTTACAAATTTTGCCTGGTGAGAGGAACTTTTTTCCTCTCTAAAACTTTTCAATTTTAAATGATCCTTATCAAAACTGAAGACCCAATCTTTTATAACTGTCATATTTCAGGTATCTGAGTATACTGTTACACATTCTTTATCCGATCTGTCTCAGTCTTTCATTCCATTTGTTGGCAGAAGTAAACTGAGCAGTGTTGTACATGACATTGATGGCTGATGAACCACCTCTATAAAGCTCTTGAAATAAAAAAGGGATTATTGTTATTATCTAAGATGGCTTCCTGCTAACAGATGGCATAGTGCATTGCCTCCTCATTTCTGCAAAATAAGATGGTTTTGTTAAAGTTATAGTATATTTTTAGGCACCTGTCTTGGGATGACATGAGTCTTTTTCATCTATTTATGGCTGCTTAAAAATTAGGCATACAGTCTAAATTAGTCACATAGGCTCCCCTCTGCCTTCTGTGGGCTCTGTGTTTACTGGCGTTACAGACTTCTCCAGAAGGTGACTCATCCCATTCTGAAATAAGTTTAAGACAGGTGAGACAGATTGCTTCCACAAGATTGAGAAGTTACCACCTCCTTTGCAAACTTGTTCGAATCATTGGTTGCAACCTCATACTATAAATATTTTACTGCATTACTGGTCTTAATATTCTAGTGTCAGACTTCAATCTTTATGTCACCTCTGTACCAGCTTATTTTTTTAAATTTTATTGGGATGATACTTTTATGTCACATGCTGATAAAGCAATTGTACTTCTTTTATTAGACTCAAACTTCTGTGACTCTCAGGTAGAAAATTAGCAATTTCATTTGGATGTCCCGAAACTTAAAGTTTTTCAATGACTTTCAAGTTAAGTTCATAGATTCAATAAAGTAATTTGTTTTCTTCATTAAGAACATTGACCAGATGGATATATTCATGGATTAATCCTTTTAAAATCTCAAGAAATCTTTGTACAACCTTCAGTAAAATGCAATTTGGAAAAAAAAAAAAAAAGAGAAAAGGAAAAAAAAGTGCTAGTTCCTTTATTAAATAGCTTTATTCTGGCTGTTTTCCAGTCCCTGCAGGCCTTATTCAATCAGTGGGAGTTTGTCTAACTTTTTTTATAGTACTTCATTTTGCTTGGAAATAAGTTGTGGCGTCTTTATCAATTAGCTGCTTCTAACATTTTGAACAATCATTCCTGGTCTACTCTGTAGCCTTCCTACTTCCTTGTGCTCTAAAAGTGATGCTGGCAAATATCCATTTTATTCATTTGTTGGAATAGAGGTAGAATAATTGTTTAACCCCTGATATGGGTCACATTTTTTATTATCATTCTGAGTAAATGAGCTGCATAAGGCATTGCACAGACTACTTTCCTACCCTAGGGAAAAATTAGTATTTTATTAAAGCCATGGACTTAAATTAACCCATTCTAATAACAACTGCCGTCCTAAATATAGTGAAGCAAGAAACAGTCTCACTCGTGCAGTGGTACAGCTGTGCAGAAGTATTTATCTACCGAAGCGTTAAACAGAAAAAATGATTCAGTTTCTGCAGTAGAAGTCTTGATTTGCAATCATACAAAACTTTGGAAATTTAGGACAAATATTGCAGTGAACACTAAGAAATGCTGATGCACATTGTTCATCCATTACCAGTTTGCCTTTTTGTGCTCATTTGGTGTTTTTTTTTAATTCTTGGCTTTGAAGGTCTGGTGGGAAGGAAATGGCAGACAGAGGTCTGCCACAGGCTGACCAAAATGCCTGGGCTCAGCTTTCTGACATACCACCTTAGCAGACCAGTGTTCTTCCTATGAATTTTGCTACAGTTGTGTAATGAAAGTTTGCAAAATATGCAGCAAGGACATACATATGTTTCTGTACAGAACTTTTTTTATTAAAGTTGATGGAATCGGATGACTATAATTAATGGGAGTGTTACTTATTTAGTATTTAACTGTTTATCTGTGTGCCATCTGTTTCTGTCTTTTAATCAATAAAATAAACAGCAGATTTTTTTTTTTTTTTTGATTGTTAGCTTTCCAGCTAAAGGCATTTAGCTGAAACACTAATGCTGCCAAGCCCACAGATTTACACAGCTTTAACCATCTCTGTTCTTTCCTGCTTCTCACTCTTGGCCACAGGTGTAACTCATTTAGCTAGAGGGTATTGCTCGTACCGGTCTTTGTAGGATTGAGTTCAAGTAAACAATCAAGATCTTTAATTTTCTTCATTTCCCTTCTTTGAATGTAATATGGGCATAACATTTTGGGTATGGAGTGACTTCAAAGAGTGGACTGATACGAAGAGCAGATGAAATTTTTCCTTGTGTAACCCATTAGGAAGGTACACAGATTTTTTCTTTTGATTTTTCTCCCTGCTCCTCTCCGATTAGAGAGAAAAAATATAAATGGGACTAGTAAATAGGGCAGTCTTGAGAGATTTTTGTATTGCAGCTGCCTTTTGACTGTACATGAAAACTTCTGAGCACTTATTTTGCCTAAATAAGATAAAGAAACCCTCATTATAACTTGCATGCTAGACTGTAATGTCTATATAATTTTACAGCTAGACTTGGAGAAAAGAACACAGTTTAATGGGTAGGAATTGTATTACTCTATGGTATGATGATGTGATTTGATTGGTGGTAACAACAGGTGGTGATTGCTTTGACCTAACTTGGCTTAGAATTCTTAAGAGCTAACGATAACAATGTGACTTATTTAGTTTCATTCTTTGACTCATTTCCATGTCCATTCAAATATTCACCTAGTTCCTGTGACTGTTCATTAAAACAGTACAAGTAGAGTTGAATTACCGCTATAAGTTTCCTCCCATAAAAGTTATGTGGTGCAGGAAACCTACAGAAAAAGCAGCACCTAGAATTAGCTGTCTCTGGGAATGCTGTATCTGCTACTGAGGATTATTTTGGTCCCTGTTGCCATGTGTATTCCAGTCAACACAAGTGAAGCAAAAAAAATTGAGGACTAGACAGTGCTTCCCGCGGACCCAGGGGTTTAGCTACTTCCTGTAATGTAGTGGTTTCCAGTTCTGGCAGAACTCTTGCTAGCACACGGGTATGATATCAGTCGTTGACTAACTGAAAGTAGTTTCCTTTAAGATAGCAGCTTCCAACCTGTGCCACGGTATATGTAGATATTAAACAGGAAACTTCCACCTGACCACCTAAAGGAACTGCAGTAGGCTTTGCCATTGAGGATGAACCAAAACAAGCATGATATTGCTGATTCAAATGTGCAACACCCCCTGGTGCCTTGGATCATGGTAGCTCAGCTTCAGAAGAGCTTGTAGCTCAGGCACAGAACTTTTCAGATGTGTCTGTGATGTTTCTGATCACTACACTAGACTGTTCTGTTCATTGGCAGTTTCTCTGACTTTTTCCTCTCACTCCAAGAGTTAGACCCTGCAGAAATTGAATGTATTGTTGCACTTATATATGAACTCTAGGTTGCTCTGAGGCTTTACAAAACACAGAGCATTGCAGTGCAGAGGAGAAAGAGAGTTCTTGCCAGAAAACTGAACTCACACTTGAAACTGCAGCAGCACAGCCCAGTGCTCACTGCCTACTTGCTGTTCCTCAGATAAGATTCAGTATGTGACTGGCTAATCCAAGACACAGTGGGGCAAGAAATCCCTAAAGTTCTTTATGTTAGATTTTGACCCAAAAAGGACGAGAAGTACTTTCAAGGTCACATTCAGCAGAGATGGTATAAGAAATTATTATTCTTCCTCCTCTGAGCTACTATCTTCCAGAGCAGACCTAGTAATCGACTTCACTGATAAATCTAAATTTGTTTGTCCTCTCACTTAAGTGTTTTTTCTTCACTATATCACTTTATTCTTTTTTAGCAGACTAATAACCTAGGTAGTGACAGTTTAACCGTACAACATAGTATTATTTAGTGCTATTTACAGTGAATAGACAGTCAAGTATTTTCTTCATTCTTATAACTTTGTACTATCTCTCCAGTTGTGTCCTGAGCATTGAGTTACATTTCACTGATAGTATTTAGTCAGGACTAGTCAACTTTCACTGAGATCTGCTAGATATCTTTAATCAGGCTACCTTACCAGGGTCTGCCCAGCCAGCTAAGCTCTTCATGGCTGGGAGCTGTGTGGTGATGCTATGTGCTCCAGCTACTCTCCAAGTTTTTTGTTTGTTTCCTCTGATTAAAAATAAAGGTCATCTGAGTCCTTGTTTAAGACTTCCTTTCTAATCAGGAGGGATGAAAGGGGAACTCTTCTGTCTGGGACTGAGAGCAGTGCAGAAGTGATTGTTAGTGCTAGTTTGGTGTCTGTTTCATATTTCTGTTTTTTGAACCGGTATAATCCTGATACTTCTTGCAAGTTTTGCAGACTCTCTATGAGGACTGACTAGCTTTTGCATTGATACAATACCTAATTGTTTTAATGATACTAGTTCGGGTTGCTATTGCACACTGAAGTATCCCATTACTCGTGTATCTAAGAACATCCACATAAATGTCCCTCGTCAGTATGCATCCTGAGGAGAAGCTGAAGGTGTGTAGCATGCACTTACAAGAATAAAGGGTGGAAAGTAACAGTCAGGTGGGTAGGCATATTTATATGGAATGCATTCAACTCAAATATCTGCAAAACAAGCACTGATGTGAATAAAATAAGAAATAGCAAATAAGCACAAGATCTTTGGTAGATGTCTTGATGCAAAGGAAGCTCTAGCTTTATTTATTCCACAAGTATAAATAAATCAATACTTTTCAGAATAAAAACCCAGTATAATGTACCGAGGTGCACATTTTAATTATTAGCCAAAGGCCTATTGCTCTAATTAGGCTTTCCTCCATTTTCAGTTCATATACCAGCTTTGGTGATGGCAGAGAAAAATTGCTGCATGTTTAGGAGGAAAAAAAATATGAAAAAAAGCAGACAGAAACAAAAGAGGGAACGAGAGAGAATGAGCTAATCAGGTACTAAGTGGGGATCTTGCCTTGCTTTCATCTGGGAAATGTCTGAAGAGACCTTTTCTTCATACCACTTGGGAAGAGTATCTGAGGATATTTAGAGTCTGCCTCAGGATAAAGCATGTCCTGAAGTCAGATGAGAGAGATCTACAGAAGCCACCCTGTTGTTGTAATATTTTAATTTTCCGTGCTTTAGTTTTGTGACTGAATCACTTCAAAGGTGATTGAGGGATACAGGCAAAGGAAGAATTACACTAAATAATGCCTGTGTAACAGAGACATTAATCAGAATTTAGTCCCTTCCTGATTAAAGGATAAGAAAGCAAAGATTCGAGATAAACTGCACACATGAAAAGGAATATCTGACATTGTTGTCTAATAATGTGATCAAAGGAAAAATTAGCAGAGGTGAGCAAAACTCAAAGGCTTTGTAAAGCCTGCCTGCATTTGACTGCAGTCTCTTGCCTTCCTGCTTTCAAATGAAAAGCAGGTGGAAAAGCAATAATTGATAAGCTTGGTTTTGAAGCACTTGTTTAGCAGTGATCAACAGCTCAGGTTTAATTAAACACATATAAAGTAGAAGGAGCAGTGAAAGAGACTTGAATTCTTTGGTTGCACTTCTTACTGAGTGCTACTGAAGTCAATGTAATGGGGTTTGTATATGTGTACCTGCATATTTTAACATCAGAGATAAAATCCAATGAACTAATGGAAGTATAACTACAATAGAAGTTGTTTAATTTTAAAGAAAACAAGGGGAACTTTGTCTTGAAAGCCTTCAGAACAGGAAGCAGGAGGATGAGTAACAACTTTTGCTACTTGAGGTGTTTGCAGTAACATGCTGTTATTATCAAAGACAAAGGGCACAGCAGCGGGTAAAATTCCCAGACTTGTTTTAGAAGTTAGTATCATTGAGAGATTTACTGGATTTTACTTGTCTCCATTCAGATTGAGTTTTAGACTGCTCGGTCATATCTACCACTAATAAATCTTACTACATGTATTTTAATTCTATTATCTAACTAGACTAAGACCTGCTGTGACAGACTCCTGTGTCGACATACTGATTGTATGAACCATTTTCCCCAACAATAAGACAAAAAATAAAAGGGAAGGAAATTGTTGAAGTGAATAATAAACCCAAAAGGAACTTGTAGCCAAAAGCCTTCAAAAGATGTTTCAACTGGGTGCCCTATGCTAATGAACGTTGTTCTTGCTGAGTGTACTGGAGATTGTAATTTTTTTGGTCTTATTTAAAAATAACTCTTCAGGTTAACTGGACACCTTCCTTTGAGCTAGCAAAAAATAGTTCCCTTTTGAAATTACAAGATAATTGGGCAGTGATATAAAAAAACAATACATCTCACTACAACTTCCTATAGCTAAGGTATCACTTTTCTAATTACATACAGATGTATTTGTGTTTAGTGAATCATTAGTCTTCATCAGCATACAAAGGGAAAAAGCATCTCTTGACTCTGAGCTGCCACAAACAAGGCACATGGTATTTGCATGCTGTGTTAGTCTGTACATGAACTTTATTTTTTAAAAAAAAAAAAAAAACGAATAAGCCTTTAGGTGATTGAGTGAAAAAGGAAACTTGCCCTTTGTCACTAATATTTAATTTCTCATATATTATTAGCTGGTACAGTTTTGGGGAAATGTTTAAAAATCTGCAATTTAGCAAGGAAAATTTAACGTACAAAAAACCAAGCCACCAAACAAAAAGCTGTAACTCGCTGGAAGGTTGTTCCCTCTTCTGTGTAACTGCCAGATGTCAGTTCTTTGTTGCACAAGCTTTAGGTTGGTAACTTTCTCATTCAACCTCCAGCAACAAGTTTAATGCCCTATTTCTTGCTGCCTTTTATAAAGGCAAATCTTTTTACAGGTCAAAGAGCAACCTACTAGTCGGCTTTATGGCTTCTGCTTTCACTTGCTTCTTTGCTGATCCAGGCTTCTGTGACGCAAAATATGGCCTTGTTATTGTATTGTATTCAGATAAAATATTTTCCTCTGAGTTAGGATTCTTGAGTGGGAAAACATAATAAAGATGTCATAACAAGGCTCTACTTCCCACCCGGATTTGAAACTACAAAATCCACATGGAAAACATGTGGGTTGTTACACTGTGAACATCTCAATTTTCACTAATAGAAAATAATCTGCCAGAATAGTTGAATGTGGAATAACTAGGTTTTTTTGAGAGGGGGTGGATTTGCTAAAAAACTTAGGGTGGTAAATTGTGGGAGCACATCCCACTTCAGGTTGTTAGATCTGTTGACCTTAACATCTTATGATGGTTTCCTGTTTCTATTTAACTATGATTTTTGTCCTGAAGAAAAGAGATATTATATATGCCACTGCCTGTGTTGAATGTTTCCTTGGTGCCATTCTGTGGTATTTGCAGCCCTCTTTGACATTATCAAATGGATTGACATTTCAAATATTTGCAGTGCTCAGCGGGTACTAATTCAGTGAAGGTGAACCATGGGTTGCTCACATAGTGGCACAGCAAGTGATGTGTGTCTATTTAATCACAGCTGCCGAAATGAGATCAAAAGGCACTGTGTTGTTAAACCCTTAAAGCTGCTGTTACAGCAGAGAGATCAGGAGAGGCCCACCACGGGAAGCAGAGTGAAGAGGAAACTTGGGCTTGCTGTTAATGCAATTCCGCTGTCGGCTGTCTCTGCTGTGGAGATGACTAAAGGAGGACGGCTGTGCAGATGAGCTGCACCTGCCCAAAACTCTCTCCTACATGGATTAGCCCAGCACCAAGAGGGCCAAAAGGCATTTCTTTAAATGTGTTTTTGTCATCCATTCTTCCTCAGAAAATTGAGACTTTTAAACTCTCTTTCAGCAGTACTAAATTTCATTAGTTTTTGTCTCTGAAGCAGTCCTTGTTCAGCTTTTAGTTGGTGTTTTGCACTATGCCAAAACTTCTTACAACCCTAGAATTCAACCACAACACACTCATTCACCCTGGACCAAGATCTGAAAAGTCCCTTCCAACTGGGACAATTCCAAGGTCTCTCATGTCGATTTTCTTCCACCTGCTGAGAGCATGCATTTATTGCACAGCTGCACTGCACAGTTTCTATCCAGGAGACGGCAACAGCATCCACCAGCTGCTGCGCCAGAACAGAAGGCTTATAATAAGTGAGGTAGATGATGGCATGGAGGGTGAGTGGAAATGCAATAAATGTTGCAGAAAGACTGCCTGTCTACTTTAACCATTCTGTAGTCATTCACATTTTTAGAAGAATGAAGCTAATCTTTTCTAAGGACTATGCTTTAAATTGGCACTGATTCTTAACATTAGTTTAGATTTTATTGGTATCGATTTGTAGTGTTCCTCAATAATGGAAAGCTTGACTTTTCAGACAGGAACTCTTCCAGTCCTTTGCGTGTGGCTCCTCTTTGCCATTCCTGCTCCTACTCACTAGGTCTTGCTGCCCCATCGTCTCTCTCGTGAACCCACTATTTTGTCAGTGGATTCACATGTTCAGGAGCACTTTATTTATGCTGAAGATGTTGTCTCCTCGCAAAGGACACATAAATAAATATGACAGGCAGAAAAGAAGCTGAATTAGCAAACCCTGAGAATCTATTTTGTAACTATGTGAATACTTTCTACTCCATCATACCGACCTATCAACTGTTCTGCAGTATCCCAAAACTAAGGACTATAAATAGGGTAAAACCAAAGAAAATCCTATAGCCTGTGTGGGATAGCAAAATAGCCTGCAAAGCAAGCTGAAAACTAGCTAGATTTCTTTATTTTAAGATACAAATTTTTTTTTTTACTAATTCTCCCCTATAAATATTTCTATTTATTCTATATTAAGAAGTATAATTGCAACCTTAGTATTCCTGAGTCTTTTGCTTGATACCAAATAAGAATGTTAATTTCAAAACTGAAAAAGTACAGTTATTCCTCTCACCCACTAATTGTTAAACAATGAGAAGAAAAATGTGAAATATTATGTTCAAACTATTATTTTTCTTTCTGAAATTGTTACTATGAGTAATGTCTCAAGTACAATTTAATTCACTTTATGACAGGGAAAGGAGTCCTCTAAAATTGTAAAGTTCTCAAACAAATTCTCTTCTCATTTACAATTCAGGATTCTGCTGACTTGACTGAAATCACTCTTGAATCTTAGACTGTCTACCAATATCTGAATGAGAATAACAGTATGGATAATCTGTAGAAATTTTAAACATGGTATTTTAAAAATGATATTTCTGTTCCAGGTTGTCTCTCATTTATATCACTTTTTCTTTCTATTATCTTTATTTAGGACAAATTATTTAACTATCATCAGACTGAATATGGCAAGTTCACCCTCTTTATCCCTTAAATAGTTGGAAAATGTGTATGATGAATACATACATGTTAGTTGTTATTTTCATGAACAAAGAAAAGTAAAGAGAGGAAAACAGAGACGTCTACTCAAGAGGTTTTCTGCACTGATCTGGAACTTTATTGCAGTCTTGCCACTGGGGAGCCAGATGGCATTAAATGTATTAAAAATGTGTAACAAAAACACTGGAAACAGAATAAATCAATGACATCAAAGATTACTAATAGTTTTGTTTTCTGAGAATAAAATTAGAGTATATCTGATTCAGATCAAACACCACACAATGGAATAACATTCTAAACACCACCACACAAACACAAAAAAAGAGTTAACCTTTCATAAATGTTTAGGCCATGAGGCAGATGGAAATGAAGGTGACCTTCAGCACCTTGAGAGGCAGAATTTGGTGTGTGCCTGTAGGCTGAAATCTGTCCTGCCAGCCTCTTCTAACCGCAAAACACTTATGCAGATTCATTTCTTCCAGTGGTTGTCTTTGTGGTAAGTTGACACTTCCATGCCTGAAAAGGTTCTATAAACAGGAAATGTATGCTTCTGACCACTTTCAGGCTTTCCCATGGTATAAATTTGGATTCCAGGAAAATTTCAATGAAGTACTGAATTGGTTCTTATTTTCTATTAGTTTATTCATCTATAGGTAGCCTACTTTCCTATTAGTAATGACATGGAAAAGAAGATGTAGTGCCACAGTGGTTAAGAATCCCATTGCTGATGTATCCAGATCCAGCACTCTCTACTGTATTCAGATCCAAAATTATGTTTAAAAGATTTTATCAGAACATGTGAAAACATGGATCAGACTCTCCCTGATATGTGATCTAGTTGGAGTCCTTAATCTACCAAAAAACCCGTTATGTTTCTCCGAAAGGAGTTTTACCTGTTCTGTAAGACAGCGGGACACCTATCTCTGATAGCTGCTGTTAACATCCTGGAGGCTATCAGGTAACAACAGCACTGCATGAAAGCTTTCAGTAAGTCTGCTGTGAAGATGGAAAATTTATCAAAAGTATTCACTTACGGTGCTAGTTCTGGGAAAAGCAAAGGTGGTCAGCCAAAGCCCAGATTAAAATTCAGGTCTATTTTCTTGTTTCCACCAAGCAGATGAATCCTCCCTCCTTTATTTCATGGGATGAATTGCCACTGACATATTTCTCTTCCTTTGCCATAAGCAGATGCAAGTGATAAAACCAGATACGCACATTCACTTTGTGTGCAGAGGTTTCCCGTTCAGAACGCTTTCTTCCAAATCTGAAGAAATGTTTGCATGCCCCATGGGGAGAGGTGAGTGAAGAAATCACACTGCTGGTTTCGAGCTTTAGCAGATTTTTGATGGGTCTGGAAAGAAACAAGCTTTCTATGAGGAAATAGCTCTCTATGGTTTAAAAAGGCAAACCAACACTGAATCTACTGCGGTGCGGTCATAGGCTTATGCTGCTGCCTGTCTCGATAATGAGCACTGAGGTGGGTAACACCGGCATATGAACTTTCAAAGAAGTATGCAGATTGTAATAAAATTTGAAGACAAACAAATGAACAAACAGAAACATAAAACCCCCTGTGAGAAGCTGGGACTGACAGACACATTAAGCGCTAAAGTATCTGTGGCAGCTCTTAGTTCCACTTAAATATTTGGTCAGGACTCTGTTACCGCTTCAAGCTGTATCTTGGATATTGCTTATTTAATATACTGCCGCACATTAATAGGTGTGTTAGCTCCAGCAAACAGAAGCTCCACCAGATAATTTAACACAGAGCCCTCCACTGAATTGCGTTCCTTCAAATAATCATGTTCCTTAACCTTTGCAAGAACAAGTAGAGATAATGATACAGAGAATGAGGTAAGGTTTTCTATTTATCTAAAGTCAAATCGCCTTGTTTTTAAGATCAAATATTGAAGACAAAACTTGACAGTGAAACTCCTATGACTTATGACTCCACACTGGTTATTGGGCTCAGTACAACAGGCTCTGCATGATATTTTATGATCTGTGTTACACAGAAGGTCAGAAGAGATGATCTAATAGTCCCTTCTGGCTTTAAAATCTTTGAATCAGAATCTAAACTAGACTGCAATTGAACTATTACTCTCTCTCTGTGTAAAACTAAATGTGCAAAATGTTAACAGGTTCTCTGCCCACAAGGGTTCAGACGTGCTTTTTTCATTCCCTTTATCCTCAGAGAAGTGATTCCCAAGTGTGGCTTTGCTGGGCTTTTATATCTTCCTTTCTCCCCACCCCTCCCATACAAACATCTTCTCCTTAGTTATATTCTGCCTTCAGCTGCAAAATGCCAGTTATTTCCAGTCTGAGTGAACCACTGTGGTCAAGGTTTCCTGTGTGTGTGAAGATCCACGTAAAACTTTGAAGAATTTTCTTCTTCTTTCAATTAATTGTAAACTATTTCTTTGTCACCTCCCCAGCTCAGAATGCTGAATTCAGAGACTTAGAGTTATCCAATGCAAATTCTTTTCTTTTTTTTTTTCTAGTTGTTCCCATTACCAATTATATCAAAGCAAATTCTACTGAAGGGTAGATCATACCATGAAATATCCAGCACCATTTTGGAGGGGAAAACAGAACTATTCACATAGAATCAGACCCTGTGTGTTTGCCTATCCCAGTGATGCTCAAGAAATTCACCTGGTTTTCACCCTTTTTTATTTTTCATAGAGAACTGTCTCACTAAGAATGTGTTGTTTACTTCAGGTCCCTAGTGTTTTCTGTTTCTTATTCACAGAAAATATAGAGGCACAGGTAACTAACTACTTTATTATTTTTCATCATTTCCTCTGGGATATTTCTGCATTGTTTAAGTCTCCAGTAAGAAACACCACCACGTTGTGTGTAGTATTCATTGTAGTATTAAATGAAGCATGTGTTGCAGCACCTGAGAACAACTGAAAATAATTGAAATGAGCTGTAAACTCTCGTTGCTCCCATTAAGGTTTATTTTTCATAAGAAACATTACTGGAGAATTTAATGCCAACCCTCTTGGTTCCTCTTGTTGTGGGCTGGCACAAGACTGGCACACACGGCACCAGAATGAAACAAAACAGAAATGGAAACTGTTGGTATTCTTGCATAACTGAAGGCAACCTGGTAAAATGAGAGGAATCTGAGAGAAGCTGAGGAAGAAATGTTGCTTATATCTTTATGTGGGAGGAGACGGAGCCCTCCACTCTCTGCCTTTGCAGCAGCTGCATTATGAATTAATAAAGAGACAATTTCATGAATATTCACATGAGGTCTTTTTATTAATAATTCATAAGGCCATCAATCAAGCAGCTGCACATTCAACATAGGAAATTGAAGTTAGACCTGCTTTACCCTGCTTTTTGAATTACAACTGGAGGTGCAAGCTGGAAGGGTTGGTGAAGAGGAGATAAAATGTTTATCAGGAAAGGGATGGAGGGAAATGAGATATTCCTACACCTTCTTCAGAAAGTTACTGAGAAAGAATGTTTGAAATAAAAGTATTTTGGCAAGTGAGGGGAAAGGTTTGGGAAGTCAGGACAAGATGTAAGTGATGTCTTGTACTGTTTGTCATACAGTACGTCTTTGAAATGATGTAATGATCAGTGGTGGAAAGCTGCACTGATTCTCTGACAGTAGGAATGCTTTGGACTAGCTGTACGTTGAAGAACTGTCGAGCATGTTGAAGATCATTAATTTCTTTTTAACAAAGACTGTATCAGGCATCTTGCTAATTATTTTCTCTATTTGTTAGAAACCAGCTTTAAAAAAAAAAAAAAAAAAAAAAGAAAAAAAAAAAGGACGGTGTGGAAAAAGTCCAACCTACTCCAAAGACATCTTCTCTGAAATATCTAATTCTGTGAGTAAATCAATGTCCAAAATAATCCACAAGTTTCAGAGACAGATAAAAAGATGATTAAGGCTATGAATCTCTTTTTGAAACTGTGGTTCACTGAAAGATGAAGTCTTGTTGGAATTAATATATTGTACAACTCATATGTATAATAAACCTCTCCAACATTGTGATCTGGATCCAAGTACTCTTCAGTTTTCAGAGAATCAGATTAAGAAAGGATATGGAGAATTTAAAAAAAATTCATCTTTATCTAACCTACAAGAACTGGGCCTTCTTTTTCATGCTGTCACTTTCTGCATTTCCTTTGTAGTGTTTAAGTGCAGGATGCATTGTCACATCACATAACACATTGTGTATTGTTTTGCTACATGGTACATATCATGATCAGAGCAAAATGATAGCACATATCATGATATAAAGGCTGACAATCTGATAATGCCATATTGAGGCTGTACCTCATGTAAATCACTGAAAGTTTTCTGACAAGTGAAGAAATATGGATTTAAAGTAAAATAACATAAAGCATAACTCCCCCCAACTTCTCAGGCCTATTTCAAAGCCTGGTTTGTAACAGTACAGCCTAGAGTTTTGAATATGTCTGGGCTTCGAGCTTTTACCCAGCACAGCTTTCTATCTACCAAGGTAATTAACAGTTGAAGCAAGCTGCCTGTTCAAACAGGAGTCTTTTGTGTTTAAAAATATTTTAGAGACTTTCAACACAAACTTTCTGAAAGCTGTACTTTGGACTTAATAAATTCTCTTCAATGATTTGAAAATTACTTTAATTGAAACTGATTGAAATTCAGAGTTAGAACTTAAAGCAAGCTGAATGATGTCATGTTCTCTGGCCTTCAATACCTGAGTCTTCCATAACATTGCATTGAATAAATTTTACATGTACTTGTCCTTGAAAAATTTCTGGGAGAGGATATTAGTTTGGGTGCAAATTGCCTACCTACCCTTACTGGTGCTATGATGATGGTGAAGAAATGGTAGGTACACAAGGTAGGCAGTGATTTTGTCTGAAAAATAATTATTTGTCTATTTTGGACAAGTAAGCTTGCAGATTGTAAGGAAGGCTGACTTCAGTACCCTGCAGAAGAAGTGGCTGTTAATAACGATGAAACTAACTCTCAATTTGCCCTTTCTAGTATTTTTTTAATATATATAAATATTGGTCCTTTTAGGGTATATGTAAGGACAATGATGCTTCTAACCACATTGTGTAAAAAAAAAAAAGTGCTATTTTAATCCAGGACATTTGTGGAATTTAAATGTGAGAGTTACGATACAAAGAGCATTTCCTTCATTAAAGATAAATATTACACTTCAAATGTTTTAATAAATCTCTTTTCTACCTGTGCATCTAATAACATCTTTTAACTCTTTGCTCTGCACCAGAACTACGCACACAATAAAAACCAGAAGTGTTTGGCCCCTTCAGCAAATAGTTCCACTGTTGCTCTGTCTTGTAGCTTTGTTGGCCAAACTATCCTTTACACTTCTGGCTTAAAGTAATCAACCAAAACAGAAAAGTGAGAGTGTGAGCTCTCTTCCAGTGCTTTGGTTTCTGTTTCTATGGAAATGGACCTGGGAAACACAAAAAGCAAACCAAGTACCTTAATGATATTAAAATACCTCTTTGATTTCTTCCATATTATTTTCCAAAAAGTGGCAAGCAGCTGGAATTAGCACTCATTGTCCACTGAGGGTGGAGAGGTGAAAGTGACATCTCCTTTGTAAAGGATTACAATAAATAAGTAAATGAAATCACCCTCACATCAAAAGCAAAACTGCAGGAAGAAATATGTTCTCACATTATTTAATTTGATTTGATATAGCTGTGATTTGGGAGAAGAGGAGATGCAAGCTAGTTAATGAGACCTGTTCTACTGTTTTTTTATGATATTTTGAATAAGGACTGTAGTAAGACGTTTTCCATGCATACCTTTTTCCCCACCTTTCTTCACATGCCTGTCAAACATGAAGTCCTTTGACCCTTTTGGTTACTTCCAGCCAGTTTCCCTACAGGCCTTCAAGCCCATCTTTCCCTGTCACGATCACAGCAATTCTATGGGCTTGGACATCTTGTTCTTTTTCATCCTGAATTCTTCTGCTGACCTATTCTGAACACCACAGCCAGAACCCTCACTACCTTAATGGTTTACAACATTTCCAGAGGTAATCTGATTCCATGTGTCCACATCACTATTGACAACTTTCCAATTAAACTGGCACAAAAGTTTCCAATCTGTCTTTGGTCAATGATCCATTTCTGAGGCTTTCCCAGGCTCTCCTGATCTCCCAGATAGTCAACTGAGAAAAATTTCATTCTTTACGCATAAACTAGGAATGATTTAAAAGACATATTAACTACAAAAACACAGGATATGTCTTACCAATGTATTCTGTATGCTGAGGGCAATTGACTGTCCTTGTGTACCTTCCATGTACTGTTCTGGTGAAGTCAGCAATTTTTAATTTTTCATCATCACCCTTTGTAGAAATGTCTGTCAAAGATAAGCCTTCTTTTTTTTTATTCTACAGGACACCTTTCCCAAGAAAGCCCACAGAATAGTCATCATTTTCCAGGGAGAGTAGCTGTGACAGAATAGTACTATAATATCTCTGACATGCGAAGCTGCTGGGAGCTAATTCTCCCCACTAAGCCACCTTATACGGTTCAGTAACAGTCTGCTGCAGGAATCACTGACATGGATGATTGTTCTTTGACTTTTAACCTCCAGGTAATAAAGATTAAGTGCTACTTCAATGGAGACGATATTTTCTAACATTGAGCTTCTAATAACTACACTATATTACACCACAAAAAATAATGGAGTTTACAATAGGAAGCTAATGCTCCTTTTCTCCCTATGTTATAAGCTCCATTTGCCTCTGGAACAAATTCATTCAAATACAATGTCCACAGAGTCTACAAGTTTTTATGTCTTTTATCATCACATGTACAAAGTAAGATCGCTTAATACTCATGAAACAATACTGTATTTATCAAATCACATTTAAATTACACTCCAGATATTTTACTAAGGCTAGATGGAAAAGGAATTCATATTCTTTTTTTTCCTGTAAGGAATATATAAAAAACACAGCTGGCAAAGTAGTCATTATATGCACTAGGGTTTTTTTATCAGCTAAGTAATATCTTGTTTATACTATAAGACCTTGTTGCTCTTATTAACTGTATTTTCTACTAAAGCACATATTCTTAGTATATATATGCTTCATACATACATTAGCAGTTAGTTAACTTTTTCTCTTCTTGATGAATGTGTTATTTTCTGAAATCCTATGCAGTCTTTACTTTGTCGCATACTAGAGCTCAGCATTTCTCTCTTTCCATGAATTCTGTCGTCCTCAGTGCTACTCCAGAATTATTTGCTCTAGGGGGAAGGAATGAGTTTACCTTTTCAGGCCAATCAGTCTTTGCCTCAGAGATGAGAAGGTGGACCAATACTTCCCCTCTTCTTGTGAAGGTTGCAATCTAGGCAATCCATCCTGAACTGGTACAACTTCCTCATGTCACACAGGCCAGAACATCCTGCAGGAAACAGGGTAAGTTCATTTAAAATCCATGATGCACATTTTTTTTTGGTTAGACTTTATTGACCTCATGTGCAATCCTCGAAACAGAGACAGAGCATACCTGACTGTGCAGTCTCATGCTGTAGTGCAGTACATCCAGTTGCCTCATGCGGGATGTTTTACAGCACATGAGATGGGCTGTGCTGTCACATGTCACCAGTAAAGGGCCAGGGTCTGACAGCTGCTGCCCCTCATACAGTGAAAGCTCCACCTAGACCAGCTCTGGCAGACAATGTAGCCTGCACTGGAAACCACCCACAGCTTCCATGTATCAACAGCAGATATAAATGCATTATTTTTCCAAGGGATGGACACACTAATAAATGTCTTCTTTAATACTTACAGCTGCAATACCTAGAGGCCACTGTCTGCTCCCAGGAGGAGTAAAGCTTCATATGCTTATCAAACTGCTTGCTAGCCAAACTTAATAAAAATTTAGTAACTTCAACTACAATTAGATGTCCCAAACTGAATATCTGATAAACAGCACCAACAAAAGCTGTTATTTCTTCACGAGCCAAAAACCCAACATCACTGCTCAGCTTAGGTAACCTGGGGAACTGGGTCGTGGGTAGGGGAATTAACAACAGGTATAAATCAATAGAGTAAACTAGGTGGGAAGAGCTTCTGAAAAAAATTACTTGCCGCTGACTGTGACCCAGAGTAGTGCAAAGTTTCCTCTTAGGGAGGAAATTTAATATCTTTTGCTTTCCTAAGTGGAAGGAAAAAAATATACTGTTACCAAAAATAAATACTTAATTGTAGCCAGTGACTTCTAAGCAACAACTTCAAACTATAGGCTCATTTATGAGATAAACATAGACGATATGCAGCATAACGTTTTCTGAGTTTATCCATTGGTGGAGGATCAACTCAATCTTGCATTCTTGACAGAGGGTCCTTTATGTGAAGTGCAAGCACCAGTAATTAAATAACATTTGACGCCACTAATATTATATTGTCATCACATCTACAAATCTGCACAGGAAGGAAGGAACTTAAGAGGAAATCTAATAACTGTGAAAATGCATACTTTTGTCCACTTTCTTTCTCTTTTTCCTTCCTTCCTTCCTTCCTTCCTTCCTTCCTTCCTTCCTTCCTTCCTTCCTTCCTTCCTTCCTTCCTTCCTTTCTCTTTTCCTTTCTCTCTTTCTTTCTTAACACACACATTAGGAGTTATAGAAATGTAATGGTCAGGTTTAAAACCGAAATAGCAGATATTGGACAAGTAATTACAGTGCATTTGCAGTTCAGACACTAAGGCAGTGAGGACAAACATTTACGCAGCTTTCAGCAGATTTATCCAATTTGGAATTACAGCAATGATATTAGTGTTGTCAACACATGAAAGAGATACATAATACTAGTTAGCAGTTGTTGTTTAACATATTTGCTTTATCTTACTGATAAAGAGAACTTTCTTTTTTCCAATAACATCCATGATTTTATGTAAAAAACACAAAACCATAGGAAAAACTAGCCCATTGAGACAGATTGTAATGATCTGCGGTGATCACGACAACATGAGGCTTGAGATACAATCTAAGATCTCCAGAAACATTCAAATGAAATTGAAAGTGACTGTAAGACCAGGTGTCATGTTCAGAAATAGCCTAGATAATTAGCATGAGTTTTATAAAGAAATCATAGAAGATGAATGGCAAGTGCCTAAGTCTTACATGACAATGGACCTTATGTATTTAACTTATTTCGCAGCTTTATAATTTCTCCTGTGGTTTTCCATAAGACTACTTTGGACATGAAGCCCTGTGTGTATAAATCTTGATACTTCAGCATACAAATACCTATTGAACTCTTTAAATCACAAGTAGATGTTTAGTAATATTTGTCTCTACAATTTATTATTTTCACGGGGGAAAAAACAGTGCTTTATAAATGCTCAGCAAAGTCAAAGCATAAGATGAAGTTCATTCAAAAAAGAGGGGAAAAAAGACTCGTTCTTAACAATGACTATTGCAATTCTTAGCGAGTAGAATGGATGGTTTTAAGGTCAGAAAAGAGCAGAAATGGCAAACAGATGTATGAGCCATCATTCTAATTTTTTAACTCACTGATTATTCTGTCTCTTGAGAAATGAACTGCAAAAGGAGAAGAAAAGCATTCAGAATAAGCTCATTATCCTCTCTTTACAGTTCCCTTCACTCCCCTCCCCCGCAGTATACTGCAATATCACATTGAGAACATAAAATTTACCCTTGACTTTTCTATGATTTCTAATGATTTAAGTCCATATTCATTAATTTTTTTTGCACATGTGATATTTTCCCCAAATCCCAACAGTAAAAAAGCTAATTGTTCTCCCTACATTTTCTTCTGTCATTTCACCTTTTCCTTTCCTTCTGCTGCTAGGGACAGCCAATTGTTTCAGTCTTGTAAATGGCTACTTTATATGTGCAAAGAATGATCTTTAGAAAAAAGTAGGGAAAAGTCGGTAAAGCTGCTGTGTACTCCCTGAGGGATAACAGGCTTCTCTTAAATTTTATGGAAAATTATGGTACCTACATTCAACGGAAAAGCGATAATACCTTATTTTATTAAGTGGAACAGTTACTTTAATCTGGGAAGACTAGTCATCTACATTAGATTTAAACATTTGCTTTAGAATTCATGTCAAATGGGCAAAGAATGTTTGAGGGTTTACTGAGTTTAACAGTTATTGTCCATCTTCTCTTGAGTTTTGATAATATGCCTGAGAATGGAGGATACAGATAGGACACAATTTCTGCCCTATGATCCAAATGAAGCAGGTACAGGATACTGTAAACTACCTGACAAATAAAAAGTAGTTTTTTAAGAAAGAAATGTATAGAATGAGTAAGCGGCCTGACAGGTAAGGAGATATGATTCTTCACTTCATACATGAAAGATCACAGCCCTAGATCCTTTCCATTTAGTAGTGAATATCACTCTTCACAGTGAAGAAAGACTGTGCCTTCTGGCATTAGCATTCATTTTATCCACACTGACTTTAATCTGAACTGTAGCACATTTTCTACAAGCGGTTAATATCAAGTGCATGTTAAATAATCAAAAAAACGCAAGCCACACCAGGAAAACATTGAAGCATAAGGGTGCACTTACATGCCTGTACATTATGGAATTATTATCACTTCAAAAATAACCACTTAATTTCATTCTTCCACTAATTTTTTTCATTCACTTGATTCTATACCTCTCTCTAAATGGCTTCCTTGTATTCAGATCAGTCAGTCAGAGGGAGAGAAATCATTCTCTTCATTGTTTCTCCTACACACTGTGCATCTAATATCAGAATAGCCACTCAGTTGCCATTGACTGCTCCACTGTGTTGGAGAATGAAAAAATTCATGCTAGAGCCAAAAGTTTCAGTTTATGTCCTTGGCTGGGATAAAGTCCCCAGAAGGGACTGGAGGTCAAACTGGATAAAGGTCAAGTACTACAAACCACAGCTGTTTTGCAAGGCTTTTCCTATTTAGTTGATTTTCCAACACTGTGTTTTTCAGAAAAAGCAGTGTTAGAACAGCATGTCAATGAGCCTCATAAAAGGCTTTGCTGCATGTACTATTCAGCGTCCCTGGATAGGTCAGGTCTCTTTGAAGTGTCTTTGTGAAAAGGGGAAAAGAACAGTCTTCAAATCAAGATGCAGCATGGATAAATAGTGCCTCTTGCTGTCCCACTACTCCCATGTCAGAAGTAGCAGAGGAGGCAAGTGCAGCATCAGGATGGGAAGATTCAATTCCAGATTACTTTCTTGCATGAAATCTTACTGTACGGTGGATACAGTCACTGCCGCAGAAGCAAGTATTCCAAAACAACCAGACCTCTTATTTCTTTCTCAGAAACATTTGCTTGCCCATCAGTATCAGTGCTTTAGGCTGACTCATCAATGCTTCATGTCTCTTTTTCAGGCCCTAACCATTTCTCCTTCTGAAAAGCCACTTAACAGAGAGCTATAGAATTGACCTAAAACATACCAGAGAGTGTAGAGAATCTTGTAAATACCTTAAAAATAATTTATGGTGAATTTACAGCAAAACAGAGTTGTCTCAACAACTGCTGCACTTATTTTAAAGGGGACTCATTTAATTATAAACAGTTTATTAAATTATTAGCCCCCTTATCTGCATGATTGCTGGCAACAGTCAATGGAAGAGTTGTAACTGGGTCTGAAAAAAATTTTTTTTGTGCTGCTTTTGTTTTGGTTGTGCTGCTACTCACAGAGACCTCAAAAGGTTGGAGAAACAAGATGACAGAAACCTCATGAATTTCAAGAAGGGGATGTGCAAGTACATCAGTATCGGCTGGAGGCAGACTGTCTGCAAAGCAGCTTTGCAGAAAAGGCTGGGGATCCTCATCGAGTTGAAGATAATCCAGAATGTGCCCATCTGGGAAAGAAAGCCAACATTATCCTGATGTGCTTTAAGGAGGAGCATTGCTAGCAAGTCAAGGAAGGTGATCCTTCTCTGGGAACAGGCCACCCAGAGCGACTGCGGAGTCTTTATCCTTGGAGATATTCAAAACCTTTCTGGACAGGCTCATGAACAACCTGCTGCAGCTGATCCTGCTTGAGCAAGGCACTTGGATTAGACGATTAGAGTCCTTCCTGCCTCAACTCCTCTGAGTCTGTGGTTCTGATTTTCTAAACTGTTGATGGTTTTCTTTAACAGCAAAGCTGGAGGAAAGTACACAAAGGGGCAGGAAGAAGATTGAAATGGGTCACACTCTGTCCTTCATCTTAAACCTGTTTCATTGTACCAAAGGAATGCAGACTATGGCAAAGACCATAGAAAGCCTAAATAAAGGAAATCAGGGCTGCTGCCAGTCATCCAGTGAGAGTGCTCACCCAGGACAGGAATCACTGTGGTTTTGTTCTTAAGTATTACAGCTTTTTAAGCTTCTTTCTAATTTGTTGTATATTTGCCATGACAGTTTAACGGTACATGACAGATATCTGACCATGACAAGAAGAAATTCCTCAGAGTCTAAAATCAAGAAACAGTAAAGGAACAACTTCTGAAGTACAGCCTGCAAAACCACTGTGCAATATGTCTGCAAATTGATAAAACACAAATTATATACAGGCTGCTGCAGTTTTAGGTTATACATAAAGTCATTGTTAGACAGGGAACATGGGAAAGCATTTTAACTTCTCTTAGACATGAAATTCAGTGTTTTAAGAGATTTTAAAAATCTGTATACTCCAAAAAGCATATGACAGTTATATTTAGAAAGCTTTGTGTGCATTGTATAAGAGCTGTTTCTAAGACAGCAAAACCCTGCATGTAGAACCAAGTAAGAATAGTAAATCAAAATCAGACTAGAATAATATTTCCATCAGTTAACACCAGATCAATAGAAAGAAAAGCTGACAGGAAGGGAAACAGGGAAATGGCAAGTCTGCCATGTTTCCCAGACTAAAAATTAAGAATGTTCTCCTTCATGGCAATGAAAGTAGTTAATCTAAGACTTTACATTCATAAGCCTCAGTTTTCTTTTAACCACAATTATTTTTTTGCAGTACTGACCTCTTTTGGTTTTCACCCCTCTTTTTCACTCCTGGTTTATGTTTCAAAATTAGTGTGTCCATAGCTAAAATCAGTAGTCTTCACCTGGCTTTTCTTTGCCTGCCTGTGTTGTAGTTATTCAAAGCTATGAGAAAGAACACATTGGGTAATTTATATGTGTTTATAAACGAATCTCAGGAAAACTATAATGCACCAATGTTATTAACTTTTACTGTTAATGGAAGCTATGGATAGGCGATTGCTCTTCACAGTTACGAAGTGAATGTATGAATTTCAGAGACTGTCTGAGTCTACTGGTGAATATCACACAGTAACTCAGCATCAGATTCAGAAAATAAGGCCTTAATAAGCATCTCTACATGCAGGAGAGTACAAAGAAAAAATCAAAAAAACAGTATTTGTGAATTTCTGTGAGCATGTCAGAAAACAATGCTGCTTTGTGTGATTATATAGTCTGTGTTTCTTAGGACTGTGATGTAGGGAGCAGGTTCCGTCTATTCGATTTCCTTGGATTCTTTCTTCTTGTTATATTGCCCGTGGACAAGACACAGGAACAGTAATGGGTTTTTTGAATGCATTGATATTTTCATGATACTTTAACATTATATTTTTTCCTGTCTTTTTTTTTTTTTTTAAATTGCTTTTTTTAAGCTTATATGTATAAAGAATGCATGCTTAGCTGGAGGCAATTCCAGCTAAAAATTAGCTCCTTCTGCCTCATTATCCTACTATTTCATGCATCTCTGAAACTCGACATTCTACTCTGAAAAGCTTCCTAGAGGAGATTTGTTGCCATAAGGCATCAATCAACATATCTGGTGATTAACCTCATACTACAGAATAAAAATATGTCAAAATCTTCTCATGAAAATGACTTGATGTGTACAATATAGACTCTCAGACAATTACCATGCCAGATTCAATGTATATTTATATTGATCTGGTATCTGTCCTGGCACTCTGAGTGGGGGGAAAAAACCCATTAAAATACATTCCATTGAATACAATATGACAGACTCTAGTACGTGTGAAAAACCAAACCACAATCTCTTGGTGCACCGATTTAATGTTGCCCAGAGCCACTACTTCTCCAGCATTATACTTCTGTGTTTGGACATGTCTGAGTAGCTGGCTTTCAGAGAAAAAGTGAAGTTGCAATGAAGGGAGCTGCTTTACGGGGAGAGAACACTAATTGTAGGCATGTAGATGATGGCATGAAGAAATGTGATCTATAAAGCAACCAACAGGAAAAGGAAATGAAAATTCCCAAAGACCTGAAGAAATCAAGCGTAGAAGAGAAAGTGAACAAAAAGATCAGGAAAATGTTGCATATCATTTTCCAGAGCCTCAGGATAAATGAAGTAATCCTTCTTATAATGCCAAATATGCATAATTTGCAAAGAAGCAGAATAACTTGCTTAAAGTATTTTTAGAGAGTTTCTGAGTATCAGATGAAAAATGTCAGTTATAGTGCTTTAAATTGTGCACTTCAAATAAGTATTTAATTGAACAGCTTTGCTAAGGCTTCATAGCAGACTGTGAAGAAAACTTTACAGTCCTCAGGTAGAAGATAAATGCTGGTATAGGTTAAAACTGTGTAAGTGAGAGACGAAAAAAGAAGGCAATAGTTTGGATAGTATACTGCTGAATTAAATAAGGAAAGAGTCAAATAGTGAATTGCTCCAGATTATGGCTACAGTCACTGTTACTCACTGCATGTATTGATGATAGGAATGACTCATCCACAGTCAGTCAGTTTGCAAGTGGTATTTTTCTTTCCTACTGGCTCCTTTTGTGAATTTTTTTTATGGTGTTTTCCACAGGAAATGCTTGTACTTTGCTCTGTTCTCTATGTTTGAAACTTGTCATTCCTTTGTCAAATGGCATTCCAATTTGCTTTTGATTTCATTGATATTTTAGTTTTACATCAAGAATATCTCTTTCTGTGTAAATGTGCCAAAACTATATTTGTACTACAGAAGCACCTGAACAAAGTTCCTCCTCTGATATCAGGAGAAATAAATACTGCTGAAGTGATGGACATTGTTCTACTTTGCAACCTAAAGAAAATAATAATGACTTTGCTGATTCAGACACAAGATTTGTCCAGCCCACATATTTGTCTTAGTAAGTGGGCAACAGCAGACAGGGACAGAGGAAAGAGCTTAAGAACAAGGCATGTTTGTGGTGCAGCCTCTCCAATATACTACCTAATTTAATATCAGAAGCTCTGTAGACAGCGATATGTTACATGTATGATCCAAATCAAATCCACTGTAAAATGTTACCTTATCTTTTTTCATGATCATACATAAATTGCCTTCTAAATGTAGACTGATTCTGAATTTCATATTTCAAAAGTACATTCCTTATTTCAACACAAAAAATTTTGACACTTTTCCCAAGTATTTCCTATTTGTGAGTTGTCCCCCAACTCACATTTTTTTCTCTTCCTTGATCGTGTGCTTGAATATTTTAAAAGGTGAAAAAATTGCAACTAAGGTATAATTGTTGATATTCATTACGCATATGGACAGGAATTTGTATAAATAATACATATTATGCCAAGTTTAAGAGAGAAATAGGTCATCTAACTGTTCAGAGAGTGTAAACAACAAAAAAAGTTATGAAATAAAAATGAAATTTTAGGAAGATTTTGTGAACTATTTCAGTATATGTGTTGCTGTTCTTTAATAGCTCTAACTTTCATTTCCTGAGATGTGTGTAATTGCTCTTGATTCTGGTTTCAATTCAGCCACTCCAAGAGAACTCCTTTCTTTTTTTTTTTTTTATTATTTATTTTATTTACATGGTTGGCATCATAACGCACAGTTTACCCAATCTACTGCCCATTGAAGTATTCCTCTATCTGATAACATCTGCAAATACTTGATTGCAATATAACAGAAGCGAATTGTGCTTTACAAAGAATAACTAGGATTAAACGTAAAAGGTAGCTTGGATGTTTGCATCAAAAGGGTATGAAGATGACAGGAATATTTATTCACATAGTGGTAATGTCTTATTTCATACAGTGACACTTCTGTTGATAAAGGAATTTGTGTTTCATGTGGGTAAAATTGCTGAATGGGAGCCAGTGTAACATCTAGCGCTGAAGAATCTAGGATTGTAGTCTGATGCAACTCTTGTGTTTTTGCAAATCCTTTGCATGCTGATGAAGACTGGTAGAAACAAACTGTCAGAAAAAGTACTTCCCGCATATGCAAAGGAGCTAGCATTTCTATCTCTGGTTTTGTAAAGGAAAGAATAGGCCCAGGCAGTGTGTTTTGGCAGGAAAAGTGTTACCTCTCTGGAGGGAAGCTCCCAGGTGTTTGAGTAGAACAAACTAGAGTTTCCATGAGACCTCTCCTGCCCTCACCAGTTTTTCACCCACACCTGGTCCCTCTCAAACCTTCTCAGCTTCCTTGAGAGGCCCTGGGAAGTGGCATTACTTCCTTTGCTCTCCATGCTATACTTTCCTTCCGGAGTAGGGAAAAGGGAGAGGTGGGAAAAAAACTGTTAAAAAAGGGGATGTTGCTGTCTTTGCCCAGTGAGGAAACTGGCTACAACAAAAACGTGAAATTGGGATTCAGGAAACAGAGGCTGAAGACTACTTCTGGGTTAGCATTTGCAAAATTTGGCACAACCTTGTGTCTTTTCTGCAAGTAAATGAAGCTGAAATTTCCACTAAACTCATCTATACTGGGAACTACTCTACTTTGGAAATGCAGCTTAGTTGTTGCTATGTGTCTGGCCTTTTTGATTTTCCCCACACTCCTCCTTCATTGTAAAGCTGTCCTCTCTTGACTTCACACAAGTCAAAGCAATCAACAGCAGGCTTTCAGATTTAATTTGAAACATTTCTCATTTTGGGTTTCATTGTTCAAACCCTCTGATCTGATTTTCTCATCCTTTAAAACTCTTCACAGTGTCAAGGGAAAACAGCTCCCAGGCCACAGGACTACATCTATAAATCTTCAAAATCCTGTATCTGGGGCTGTTTCATTTGTTGTAAACCTGCAGCTTTGCACAGGTGAGTAATCATCTCTGCCTTAATAAAGTTGGTAATGTAATTTGAAATGAAATTTGATTCCTCCCTTTTTGAAAGAAGCAATACGATTTGAAAATGAAATAGCAGGCCATTTGTTTGACAGCTACTCCATTATATTAAAAGTCATCCTTCCTGTAGTCATACAAAAAGCAAAAAGTGAAATACTGATATCTTTTCCCCCAAAAAAATATCACTTGGTAATTGCAGAAGAAAATGGCAAACCTATTTTTTTTTAGGTGATTTTAGTAAGCAGATTCTTGCTGAGAAATAACTTTCCTGACAAAATCAAATTCTACAGTTGCATTTCGTACGGGTCTTAAGGAGACAGTTCCATAAGCTTAAGGATATTTAATGCTTCCATTCAAGTTGATATTGCACAACACATACCGTTGCAAATAACCTCATATTCATGGAGAAGCAGTTGAGTGAAATCATGACAATAACGACATCTACCCAAACTTCCTTTAATGTGTTTGTTAACTAGTACATTTTCACAGCTTTGCCATGACATGAATTCCAGGCAAAGGGCTTAGAAAACATTTTTTTTTTTTTTTTCTAGTACATGTAGAAACATTGAAGAGCAGCAGAAATTAAAGCAACTAGTGGACATTTTTGGTTAGTGCAAACCACTGGTAAGTTGTTGACTGCAGCCTACAAGTGCTCATTTCTCCTGTCTGGGTTGACTGCTCTCCCGTCACACTGCAATCTTCTACAAAAAACTCAGTAAAAAAGTGTTCTGACTCTCTTTGTTTCTGGTTCTACTAGTTGAATTTATTTATAAAGTATTTCAGTGACTATTACCACCCAGTATAAATTGAATGAACTCCATTTACTTGGTAGAGTCTTGCTAGGTTTATATAAACTGAGGCTTTGAGCTGATGCATGCCTGCTGTACTGTTTTCTATTCACACAATTGTCATTCACTGTTTGATTTCCTGAGCTGCAAGACAATATTCAAACATCTTGCAAGCACCCAGCAAGTCCTTTTTTTTCCTTTGTTGTGTGCTTCCTGTATTTTCTTGTAACAATTTTAACAACAGACTTTTAAAATATTTATTTATTATAAGACAGACCACTGCCTGAAAGTTCCAAGAAATAGATTTCCACCCTCCCCTGTGTTTCCATCCTAACAAAAAAGCTATTAAACCAGGCAGAAATCTGATTGCAGTCTCTGTTTTCGAGCACTGTGGAAATTGGTAAACACATGATATTTCTTTCTGTGACTTTGGAAAAAAAATATTAAATTGTATATAAAGTGAATTAAATTTTAGGGTTTTGGGCTTTTTTCTAGAGAGGTGATTGTGCAAGTCCTCTGTACAAGAGAATGAAAGAAATAATTCATTGCCCTTTCAGTTCCTCCCTCTTGCTACTTCATTTCCTCCAATCTATTTACTTACTTTCATCATCCCTCTCCAAAGTACTTAAAGATTCAGCTACCCTCTCATGTTATTTTTTGTTTAGATGAACCAAGTAGGATGCTGAAACAGTACCCTGCAATTGTCAGTATCCAAAGACAGGCAATGAATATGACAATGAATGAAGTCTGAATACAAAATTCGCTAAATATTAAACCTGAATATATATTCAAGTTAATCATGGAAAGCCTGTCATTTTGGAAAAGAGCTTAAATGATTTGAGTGTATTATTTGCTCGCTGAATTAGTTGCTCAGCAGTAGTTGCAAAAGCATACAGATACCCATTCTTGCCATAGTTAGAACTCTTGTTTGGGAGAGACATGGCTATTCCAACAGCAGTGAATGCATGGTCTTGCTTCAGGGGCTAGATAACATATTCACTATGCACTCTTAAAATGTATTAATATTAATCACACTTATAAGTACACTGCCAGAAAATGAGGTTTATCTCATTTTTAGGGACCCTTCAATATATTAAAGAATATTCAGAATTCCCCTGCTCACATGATAGAGATGCCCCAAGACATGCATGCAGGCTTTTGAAAACTGTATCATCTGATTAATATTTAAGATCTAAAGAAAATGGTTAAGGCAGGCAAAAAAAAAATAATTTTGAAATAAAATATAGGGAAACATTGTCTTCCCTGGAGGGCTTTTGACCAATGGAGCTCTGAGCTCTTTCATACTAAATGTGAATGTATCAGACGCTTTTAAGGTAGTTTTGCAGCACGCATTCAACTGTGTTTGATGTGCAACTGTTATAACCAAAAGGCATTTTGACTTCATCATATTTTGCTTTCCGTTTCTAAGTAGAATTCATAGTTTTCCTCATTTAAGGAGATTTAGCACGATATTGCAAGGAATATAATTTGCAGTAATATTTTAAATGGTTGTGCTAAATGTTAGTTACAATTTCATAACCCAGATAGGATTGATCAGCTGTTAATCCAAGGAGAAATACAGTAAGAAGTTGTATGTTTTAGTTAGAATAAAGACAAACCATAGGTCTACCATTCAATCATCTTGAAATCCAGTCCATGAATTCAGCTTCATGATGTAGATTTTAGGGTACACTATGGAATTTATGGACCAAATTGCTCAATTAGGATTTATCCAAAATGATCTCCAACAAACTTTTCTTGAGAAATTTTAGCTCATGGATGCAAACACCTACAAATATTTCTGAAAGTTCAGTGACTGTACTTTTAGGGATCAGAGTCTGTATAAAAAAATGTAATGTTAAATACAATCAAATTTCATTGTAGTCTTGCAAAACCCTATATACAAAAGATGAAATTTCTTTTGTTAATGATTTGATACATTTGCGTCTTTCCTGCACAAATATGTTGAATGAGACTAATAATTTTTGTATATTAATACCTGTTTAAACATTTTGTTCCTTCTGTTAGGACCTGGAACACCAGTAAACGCTCTTCCTTTGGGAGAAATTAGCAGAGCTACTCAGAAGACCCCAAAGAATGCTGTGGAAAGTACTTGTAAATTAAAATCTTCTATAATCAGTCCTCTTTTTCTGGTTATTGGCTTTCTAGAAATGTATTTCAGTTTTCCTTAGGAAGATCCTTTACTTACAGTTATATCCTTTTTAAATGAGCTTTTAATTTTCAGTATATGAACAGTTATAAGTATTGGAAGTTGTCTACCTTTTGAATAGAGAATAGCCTAGAGAGTACATAGACAGGGCAAGTTGTTTGGGACGTTGTCTGTCTTCATAATGGGTTTCTGGAGCGCTTTTGCCATAATGAGGCTGCAAGCTGAAGTAACTGTAGTAATGAATCGCCTTCACTAGTATAGGAACCTGGATAGGTGGGATGAATCACCCCCTGGAGATGCTTGCCTCTCCTCATTAGACAAGGGCTAGAGGAAAGGTGACAGCATTACCAGATAGATAACTTTAAGAATGTTAATGCTAAATGACAAATTTCAACAAAATAGATTCAAATTTTAAATAAGTGCTCAGAATCTTTTTTATTTTCTCTGTCATTGGCTACCTGGAGAAAGTTTTTTCTTTCAATAATATGTATTTACTACCTGGAAAGTACTTTTCATTAGCTCAGAAGCATTCACCTAAAAATTAAAAGAAAATAAATAGTTATTGTTGTCATAAAGTTTCAGTTTATATTAACGCGTAAATTATTTGCATATGATTCACCTGACCTAAAATTAACATTTCACTGAGAGCCTTAGGCTCTATCTGTTGCAAAAGGTGAGAGAAAGGCACCTCACAGAGGTAGTTCAACTCAATAAAAGCCAAGTGGAATGTTGATCTTAGACCTAACATATGAAAGATTTGAATCTGGATGTTCTGAGCCCTCCCTCTATAATGGTAAATTAGCTCAACTAAACTCTCACTCTTAATCATAGGCTCTAAAATTAACCTAGGATAAAAAAAGGTGCCTCAAATAATTTTTTTAAGCTAAACATCTAAATCTCATATAGAATTTACACTTTTATGATCTTTTATCAAATTCGAAACCCACAGCGGAGACTTTTGAAGAGGCAAAGAACTACACGAGTATTCCCATGCAGCCACCCATCTTCCCGTAGGTGCAGGTTTTTTTGTTTGATACTGTGACACTTATATGGCAGCTTCTTTTTTTAGGAACTGCTCTTTTGGGTAGGACGTTTTGCGGGGTGCCATTATTCATATAGATATTTGTTAGATGATAACCTCTCAATATTTTGAAAACTCATAGGAGAATAGTTGAGTGAAACCACTGTA
This sequence comes from Thinocorus orbignyianus, assembly GCA_013400375.1. NCBI lineage: Eukaryota > Metazoa > Chordata > Aves > Ciconiiformes > Thinocoridae > Thinocorus > Thinocorus orbignyianus. Next base: position 545,951 of record VXBW01002905.1, on the reverse strand, counting down.
GTAAGTACCATCTCAATGTACACATAGTAACAGACATATATATTTGCATCTTGTTGCAAATTCCTGAATAGATAATTATTCCTGAACAGATTTGAGCCTGGCTTCAGGATAGTGGTCCATTTGTCATTTGGAGTTTTGAGCCCATGTAAATTCCCCTGAGATCACAAAGCGCTTGCTTTTAGATTCAGTATCCAATGCCTTTTATTCACACTGACTCTTAAATGGAAAGCGTGCAATAAAACCTCCAAGCAACAAAGAGAAACCAAACCTTAGTCTTGTTTCAAACATCCTAATAAGCAGTTTTACTTCATACAAGGTCATCCTTCTTGCAACAAAAAAGAACACAGATTATTAAGAATTATTCTGACATTAACTTTAGCAGATCTGTCCCAAATATTTATAGGACTGAATATATCCCTTTTATATATGCAAATAGAGCATAAGGTAGATCCAGTGCAGGTATAATTAGTTTTCAACCAAGTGTTTTAAAACTTCGAACACCAAAACCACTAGAGACATGATTTATAGCTCAGTTATAGCACTCTGGAAAGATGCTGAATTACATCACTCCAGGTTTTGGCCTTGATTGCTTGAAAAGATTATTGTTATTGTAATATTTATATAATGGTAATTTGACTCAGCTGTGAGGTATCACATTGATAATTCCATACATCTATTCTTAGCAAATGTATATCTTTTCTTAGTGTTTTTAGAGAAACGAGACAAAAGTGTATGTCCATTATAGCAGAAAAGAAGCTGGGTAGAGAATGTAGCTGTGGTAAAAAATTCAGTGCAGATCACATACTGCAGCAACTTAATGCACTTCCTTTACTGCTTTGACTGTTCTAAGTACAACCTATTTTAGCTACTTCTCCAAGATTTAGATTATGAGATGGCTAAATTTGACCAATTGAAGGACTGTTAAATTTGCAAATGGATACGTTTATGCCTCCTTAACAGCTTTAAACCCTTCATTTTCTTTTCAGCTATAAATATACTATAATGGCAAAAGAAAAATGTAGAATAAACTCAAATTCACTAACCTAACCTTTTTTCTTAATAACTCTTTTACTGATACATTTAGCTAGTACTGAATTACAGAGGAGTTCCAACAGAAGTACGTATGACATCTGCATTAATATCAGATTAATCCTTTATGATTGATGCTATTGCCATGAAAGCTAGACAAATTCACTAAATGAGTAACTTAAAATAAAATATTTCTTCCTTTATGCAGGTTTTTAATCCTATCTGGCTATTAATTACTCTTTTTCTTGGATTCAGAAGCAGAAGAACCATTTGTTTCCATTCAACTGCATACCTCAAAAAGGAACTTGAACTGAGGTGCACTCTCATGGCAGTGAACACATTATGTGACGGTCATTAAAAACAAGAAGCTATTCAGTATTAGCCACTATTAGAGCTAGACATATGGTAAAAACTATAATTGATACTTTTCAAAACTGAAAATCAGTTTTCATCATGCACTTCTCAAAATTAACACTTAATAGTCAAAGACAAATCAGTGATGATCCAGTCTTTTTATTGTTGCTACTTGTATGATTTCTGAGATGTTGGAGCAGATAGAAAGACTAACTTACTATGGCAACAACTGCAGGATATATGTTTATCTGTGAAACGTAAAACTTTCGAACTGGGGTAGTACTTACACATAACTTTGGGCATGGGGCTGCACATCAGAGGGGCAGAAGGTGTAAAGAGCCGTGAAGCCAACTGTCTTCTTTCAGAATGCCTAGCATGCTTTTGACATTGATACTCCACAGAATTCAGATAATACGAATCACCAAAATACAGTGAAAAATAGCAGCAATATCAACTAGAGGCTTTAGGTCACAAATCCATGGCAGAGTTAAAGAAAGATCCTACAGAGCTGCTTCAGAGAGCAAGAAATGTCCATTGATCTAAAAATCTCATAGTTCTATAGTTCTGTAAATTTCACTGAACATAATCTTTCATCTTTGAGATGACTACTGACTATTTTATAAACTTGTGATTGTAATTACAGATGGACAGAGGACAGGTACTGAATTCCATGTCAGTCATCAAGGTCTTGGAATGTGATTTTGCACTGGAATGAAAATGAAAAATATTTTTTGCTGTTCAAGGGCCCCTGGTTTAAGTTCTTTCTTCCTTCCTTCCCTCTTTTTAAAAAAACAATCATGGAATCATAGAATTATAGAATGGTTAGAGTTGAAAGGGACCTTAAAGACCATAGAGTTCCAACCCTCCTGCCATGGGCAGGGACATCTCCCACTAGACCAGGTTGCTCAAAGCTCCATCCAGCCTGGACTTAAACACTTCCAGGGCTCCCACAATTTCTTTGGGCAACCTGTTCCAGTGTCTCACCGCCCTAAATCCTGCTTAAATAGGTAATATCAGATATAAACTTCCATCTCCTTATGGGATCTCTTCATGGGAGAAAGCTTTTAGATCACAGCTTCTCTAATCAGGGGAGTATATTTTCTTTTATCAGTGGAAGGATGGGCTTTGTCCTTGTTGTATCTCTGTTCAAGTTGTTAACACATTTCAAGGCATTTTGGGTTTAGATTCCACTAATTCCACCATTAAGAGTTTTAAACGTTGATGTGCCTCAGGTCAGTTTTTGCATCATCAGGTGTGGAACATGAAAAAAAGAGAGTTCCAGATCAAATCCTTCTGAGGGAGGTTTTAATAAAACTTGAAGAGCCTCTGTGAAGTGTTTCAGCACTATTAACAGTGCATTAGTGAACTTGTTTTTCAACTACAAAACGTTTTAACACTAACTTATTTCAATCAAAACTGTAATATTGCTGAAGTGTTCCAGGCAAATATACTCACATACAATATTTGAATTTTATTTTAATGAAAGAGATTGTATAATAACAGGTGGTAATTTCTGGGTATACCAATTCTGACAGTGAGAAAAGGGCGATAAGGAGATCTTTATAATCCAGATGCAGTCTTTGATAAAATCATATACATCTGGGCAACTAATGAAGTTATGGTATTCTACTCTTAAGCTAGAGGGGTTATTATGAAGTATCTTTTATTTTTCTCTTACCAAATTATTAATGACACAGATGTGTCTACTAAAGTTTCCCCTTCTGATAAAATATTATTATAAAAGACAATTAATACAAATTCATCTCTGTAAAGTACATTAATATGTTTCTAGCATAGCTGAGCAATATAGTTTATTAAATTTCTTTAGGGATATATTTAAATCTAACCCATTCCAGGTTTTCCTAATCCCATCTAGCTAAACTGTTTTTGAGGGAGGAGATTATATTTATTTGATTAATCTCTCCAGCGGAAGTTTCTCGGACACCTCTGTTACTCCAGATGTCCAGGAATACTGAAATTACTCAAAGATTCCTGAAGCTGCCCATTACTGAGCCTTTCCTTGGAAGAATAGTAACTTCATGGTAGATTATAGCTTAAATTCAATTTTCCTCAACACGATAGTTTATAAAATTATTGTACGTGCTATAACATTTGTTGTTGATTCACACTCAGCCTGAGGCAGAAAGTCTGCTGCCTTACAGAAGAAAATTATGTTTCCTTGAATGAGAAGGGTAGATGACAACCAGAAAAGCAGGCACCAGCACTTTGATTTAAAAGAAAAACAAATAATTGTTTGCTTTTATCTAAATATCCTTCAGATCATGAAGCTACAGGACTATTGGGTGACTTAATATTCTATGGTACCTTCATACAGAGCAGTAACATCACCATGGTATTTGCTGCACACAAGCAATATATACTGGATTGGTGATACACACCAATATTACTCCAGAAAAACAGTTCAAAGCAGTGAAACAATTTTCCTGGAATTAATCAGGTGGAATCCAATTGTGAGGGCAGAGAATTTAGCTCTTCAATGTCCTTTTTCGTTGTCCTTTCAGTTCCAGAGTTCTGTTAATGATTATGTAGAAGGAAAGAGGGCATAAAATGGAAATGCTCAAATACACAAGGTTAAATTCAGATTAGGGAACAGAGTTTAGAACCACTCATCTAGATTGTGAAGCAACAATACTCTGTCTACGTGGCCTATTTGAACAATTGTATTTTATGTTGTTATTTTCACCATGAAGTATGAATCTGAATAATGCATGACATAAAATTACAGGATGGGCAATTTAAATTGAGTTAGCACTGCGTAGCTTCATATTTTGAATCTCCTGACTTGTGTATGCTTGATTACCCCGACTAAATGTTACACTAATGTTTCTTTATTTCCATTTAATATTGAAGAGTATGTCCTCCAAATTCTGTAATGATGTCTTTATAGCCAAAGTAAAACTGGCATATATTGCTCAGTATATTAATGCAAATATAAATAGATTTATTGGAAATATGTACTGGTTAAATTCCTTATGTTGAAAATAATTATTGTTGGTTTGGGGAGCAGGAGGTATATCTCTACATGCTCAAATAATATCTTTGAATTAAATCTTTGATGTAGAAAACTTAGATGGGAAAAATGTTGTAATTAATATGATTAAGGAAAGTTAACCTTAAGAAGTAGCTTAATCTGAACTTTCTCATTTTCCCCATATGCATGGGAGGATCACGGTTTTTGGACTCAAAAACTGATTTCCTGTAACCTTTTGGGGAAATCTTAGAACATACTTTGAATATCTGTAAGCCTTTATAGTCTAGGTTCAAGATCTATTTTAGGACTCTTTCAGGACTTCTCAGTGTTGAGAATAAGAGGTATAGATCTTCTTTAAACTAACGTTCTTTTTGCATTTATTGTAGTCTCTCTTATCACTTGGGGATTGTGATACAAAACCTTCTCTGAAGAAAGAAATAATAAGGCAATGGATGGATTTCACCAGCCATAAAGGAAGAAATATAAATAGTTGAACAGATTCTAGTCATTCTTTTGTAAATGAAATCTATCAGCTGAAGGAGTTAGATCTTTTCTCCCTGCAGAACAGAAGGGGGGGATCTCATCACAGGGTGGCTACAAAGATGAAAGAGACTCTCTCTTTTATCAAGGGGCTACATGGAGAAATCAAGGTACAAGTTGCACTAGGAGAGGGTTCATCTCGATATAAGAAAGAAATTTCTTACAGTAAGACAATCATCCCGTGGAACAACCTGCCAAGGGATGTGGTAGTTTCCCTGTCACGGGAGGTTATCAAGACACAACAGAACAGAGGGCTAGATAACCTTATACAAGCTCTCTTTTCTATGAAAAATTGGACCAGGTCCAGGGAGGTCCCTTCCAAGCTGGATTGTTCTATGGTTCTATGAACCAACATATCAGAAAGTATTTTGAATTAAGAAAAATTAAGTTTAATCGGACAATCAGTAAGGAAACACTAGTCCTGGGAAGAAGGAGAGCCTATCTTGTGATGTATTTAAAATTGATTTCTCTAGCATAGAAAAGGGGCTATGAGATAAATAGAGATATAACCACTGTTTTTAAACAAAACAGAGGGTAAATACCAGAATAGTAATATTTAAATAGATAATTGTGTTAAAAAGGCAAATGAACAAGACTATCCTGGATACAAATAAGCCAAAAGTTTTAAGAGGGATTCTAACCACAGGATGAATGATATTTTTCATGTTCCAGTAGCAAAAAGAAGAGTAGGTACATTTACAGGTGAACAGTAACAGCGATAAAGGAACAGGTAAGAGTATAGTGAAAATATCTATTGTTAGATGTCAAGTAAATACAGGTGTTATAATTTGACCCTCATAAATATGCAAGTAAAAAATTCCAACATAAAATTTTCTTTGCCCCCTGAGTCTAGCTGTTAGTTTATGAAGACAGCTTCCAGGCATATTTTTGCTCCCTGAAGGTCAGCATGAGGCATTGTTCAGTACTCTGAAGGGCAGCAAAATGTCTGTTTGGGCTGCTCTAAGTAAAGGGGTGCATTTCCACACATGCAGCACCACTCCATGACCATTCACTTTCTGGATGGAAACTGAGTGGTGTGTGACCAGTCAAGGTCTGTCTGTAAAGTCCCGAGGGCTGGCACTTCACAGGGACATCTGGGGGACAGTGCTGCTACAGAGAAGGAATTCAGGGAGGAGCTGACAGTTCTTTCCTTAAAAATTGCCCTGCTCTGTTCCTCAGCCAGCACTGTACTTGTCCTTTAATAAAGGCTGGTTACGCCATGTCATTACAGCCTACTGTAACCTTGGAAGTGTCTTTATATCCTGGGAATCAAGAAAAGAAAAAGCCTGGAAGCATAGAAGGGTCTCAGCACCAGAAAAATCCATTAAAAAACTTGCAAGGAGGTTCTCATTTTAAAATGCCAAAAACAAAGCAGAGATTTTGAATGTTAACCCACAGATAAAAGATTATCTTTTCATACTCCTGATGATGCAAGTTTTGACCTTCTACTCTTTATTCCAGATTTCCCGGTGGTGGAGGACAGATATTCCAGGGCCGGGAGGATAAGAGAACAGGGAGCATTCAAGGGAATGCACAACTTTCATTGCATGTAAGGGGGAAAAGAGAATGCTCCCTTTTACCGAAGTTACATTTCAATAGCATCACAGTCTTTGTTACTGAATACAGGTTTTTTGTGTTTCTATTACAAACTTGAGTTCAGGCTCAGTTTCTGCTGAAATGACAACTCTGAATATCATCAGGGAAGAAAAGAAGGTGCTTTTGATCTAAATTCTGCCTGCACAAAGGTCTTTTCATTACAAGCCTAGAAGCCAAGCACAATGTACCTACAACATTTGATTAAGATCCACTGAGACTAAAGTATAAATTTACAAGCCTAAATTTCCTTCTGCGGTGCTGCTGCTAAAATACTGAATGCTGATCTTTTCCTTTGTCTCTTTTCCTGAAGACAATTCTGTCTCTCATGTATCCTATGCTAACAAATAAGTTCTTTTTCATGTAAAAAAATGCTAAATCTTTCATAAGAAACTGCTGAAATAGCTTACTGGAATATTATTATAAAGAAAAATCCACTGAGAGAGGAATGGTATACAGGTAATCTGGAGGATCAGGAGCGACAGAGTGTCAGCCAGCATTTAAAGCCTTTACAGATGGAAAACTAGTGGAGATATGAATAAGGTGGTTATGACTATTGTAAGGTTCACAGAGATGAAGAGAGGTGAATTCTGCACCATTATAATACTCTTACTTGTTTTTTAATATATATTTTATTATTTCAAGATTAAAAAGAAAAAAGTCAAATGGTATTGGCAATTAATAAGTAAAATTGCATACTCACCTCAGGGAAACTAAAAATACAGAATGGCAAATTACAAGTAGATATTTTTGGTACTTAGAGGTAGGGGTAGGTTGGAGAGATTGGTTTTGTTTTCATCAGATCATGTCTGTTCTCAAATCTAAACCTCTCTGCATCTGTGGAGCAAGTGGGAGGTACTGCAGCAAGATACCATAACAGCACATTCTCATCAATATTTAAGGATCCACTGCATCATTTCTGTTGTGCAATACAGTGCTTTAACAGAAGAAGAGAAGTCAGGCTACCTAGTCTTTTCTACAAGCATATATGTGCATGCCGTATACACGTTAAAAGGCCATTTCCCTGTGGTTTGTTTCAGGCTTTTTTTTTTCCTTTTAGTTTTGTGGTTATAAATTAGGATGAAGTCATTAATTGCACTTGGTCTAAACAGCCAGTAATCTTTCCTCACTACTAGTCAGCACAAGTGAGAGGTGGCTAGTATATACAACCAGTCATTGCTCATGCAAATTTGAATGAGATTCAAGAGACAGAAAGCTGAATTCTGGACTCAAAAAGTCAGAAGAGAGGCCTTTTTTCACAAAGCAGTACTGGCAATAGAGATTTTGGGGTTATTTTTTGAAAATTTAATTTATCCCTAACACTTAATAAACCATACACACTTGGTACAGGCAGCAGGACACAGGTATATAGTCCCTTCCTTATTCTATTCTTATCTTTTCCTCAAGCAGCTGAAAGAACAAGTGCTAGTGTGCCAGCACAGCGTGATAAAAGAAGCAATGATGTAATTCAGAAAAAAACCCAAATTTACTGTGAAGGAAAAGTATAAATTCATAAGATTCCTCACTTTGAAAAAACCCACAGTTTTGTGAGTATTTGGGGTTTCCTCACAGACAGCAGCAGTGTTTGCACTTTACATGATAATAGCTGTTTAAAGATTTATAAATTATTCAGGCAAGATTCTTATCTCCTGGTGTTTTAAATGAGACAAATATCAGTTTTAGTTAGAGATGATGTTACAGTTTGCCAAAATTCCATTTAATATTTATTCGTAAAGGTTAAATGAACTGTCAAAAAATGCCTAGTCAGAGATGTCTTGTAGAAAGTAATTTCAAGAGACCATGTTTAAGAAAACATTAATTCCCACCACAACACCTAGTGTAAAGTAGCTTTATTCTCATACTAGACCTTTTAAAAAAATTCTCTGGATGTGGAATAAACCAATGAATAACGAAAGAAGGGGTCTTACAAGCCTCTCACAGTTTCTATCTCCCCAGCCATTAAAGCACTCCTCTGTCTCTACCTGATTAAAGCAGCTGCTTCAGCACTCTAGGTGACTTTTGGCTTGTAAAATACCTGTAAACAAATCTGTCAGGTGCAGACACCAGTTCAGGGAGGTTACAGAGATTCTCATTTTTAACCTAACAGGAGCTTAAATAGTCCACATTCCCATCCACATGTGGTTTACTTTCACAACCACGTGTCTTAAGCCACAGCCAGGGGGTTGTTGCACTTGCAGAGATAGAGAGAGAAACGCAAAGGTAGACAAGCTTTGACTGTATAACACAGCACATGGCCTTGCACTTTGATCTTCCTCTTTCTCATCCAGCTTATAAGACTGTCTTCTAAGGACTATTTGCACAGAGTAATACCTCTTTGCACAATACTGTTCATGCTGGTTCTGAAATCATTTTAAATTTGACCCTTGCAGTCTAACCACCAAACAAAAGCTGTGACAACTACCTGTGTCCGTACTACAAAAATCCACAGGACTGGATGGATGCATGTTTCTCCAAGCTTGACAGGAACTTGCAGTACGTGAACAAATCATAAGGGAAAAATCCCAAACCACAGATTTTAAAAAAAACCAAACAAACAACAAAAAAAACCCCAACAACAAAACCCCAAAAATAATCCCAACAACCCACCCCCAACAAATAGGATCAAAAAGACTTCATACTTTAAATGCAGTCTGATACTTACACATTTTCTATACTTTCTGTGCCCTTTAAAGCTTGTCTAACTGTTCCTTTGGCTCTAGATACATGAGAAAACTCATAGGTTAATTAAGCTGGCTCTTATCAGAAATTACAGTAATGTCCAGCAAGCCAAAATACTAATCTCCCAATGTGCAGCTTAAGCTTTGTATCTAAAACCAATCGTATTTGCAAGCAGCCTGAAATATTATACATAATGCAGCCTAGTATTAAATACCCTTCTATATCTAGCTTATGCATTTGGTTCCCAGGACTCACTCTGTCATGTTTAGTAGCATTTAAATCTGCAAAGATCTCCACATATTTCCACAGAATATATGATGTAGTTATGCATGTATCACTTGAAGAAAGTCTGGTTTTGGGCCCTATAGTATCTCATAAACCAGGCAGTACAATATTTTTAGTATTAGCCATGCCCTGTTCACTGCATCCACAGCAATGTTACTGCAACATGTTATTGCTCCAGCAAAGATGACTTTAACTCAAATTTCATGCAAAGGAAGGACAGTCAATCAGATGTTAATACTTGATCAGCTTCAAGCCACATATCTTACAGTAACACTATCTTGCTCTTTTTCACTTCATTGCTTCACATGCAAGTCTGTCCTTGGTTGGAGAAGTTCAAAACGACTCTCATTTTCAAAGTAGGACTTAACTTCTCTGGAGAAAGTCCATTCAACCTGACAAACTGTATTGCTATATGGAACACGGTGGATTGGGTGTGTGCTTTATTTTTCCCTTTTGTCAGCAGTAAAAACAAATGACAATGACTGTTTGCTCCATGAGATCTGTTCTAGTTTGCTTTAATTTCCTTCTAAATAGCTGTGTTCTTACGAGAAATATCCACCCTGAGGCACAGAGAGTAGAATAATCCTGGAGGTACTTTTTGGATTCTATAGGGAATCAAAAAATTGCAATTACTCAAAGCTCTGCTTCTGAACCTCTCGTGTGGAAAGAATCATGGGGCTTGTTGCATCTCAGAGCAAAACCTGCTGTCTCAGCAACAATTACTGTAGATGCGCTTACAAACTGACACCAGTGATAATGTCAGTGTGCAGCTGGGACCTTAAATGGAACCTGCTGCTCCACACCAGCTTACTCAAGCAGATTCATGGGCAGGAAAAAAGCAGGCAGAAGGGCAGAGAAGACGTGACTCTGTGTGTGTGTGTGTGCGTGTATGTGCTTGTACATATATTTTTACATTCAGAAAAACTAAAGAAGAAAAGCAGAGTCATGTATTTAGAAAAGAAATGTAGGAAAAGGCCAACGGGGTGAGAGGATACCACCTGCCACTCAGCAGGGGATTCGAGGCATCAGGAAAGCAGCGCAATGCCAGCAGGTGAACAGGGCAGCAGGAGCATGGTAACTGGCAGCTAACATGTGGCCGGGCCAGCAGGCAGCAAACACCTGGCCATTTCTTTGTGAACCAGTCAGCGGGAGCCTGCTTGAGAGCAGAGAGCAGGTGGATGGGGCAGCAGCCAGGCTGGATACCTGGCAGTTGCTCAGGGGTCAGCTCGTCGAGAGAGCTCGCTGCACAGAGCCGCAGAAAGGGCTGTTTGCTTTTTCTCTGCTGCCTTAGGGCTGTTCACATAGTTTAATAGGAAAGATGAAACTCAGTTCCTTCTAAAAGCACCCTTGGTGGGGAAGGTGAACCCTGTGTCACAGTCTAGTAAATTTTCCTACAGTCATTCCCAACAAGATCTTTAAAGGAAAGCGTACATGATGGTCATCAGTGCTAAAGAGCTGTCTCAGTTTCAGCGTCTCTTGAGCAGCACTGCAATGAAATTACCTTGTGCACATTAGTCAGTCATTCAACAATTCTCTTTTTAAGTACCATGGTCTGTATTTAGATCTCCAGACAAGGAAAGCTAACACATTATCCAGTGTAAAACTAGCCACAGCAGTACTAACATTGCAAACATCCTCCAGTGAGCACTCCAGCAATGAGATCATTTTTCTAATCTCCAGAGGGAAAAATAGAGATTATATAACAGCTGATGGCATTCGTTAAAGCTCCACATACTTTAAGGGGCTACATCCACTGGCACTATCTAGAAACTGGCTTTTTATGTCCATCCTGTCCCCGATGAGCCCTGCAGAGCATTACATTCCGACAAAAACAAGTACTACTGCTGCAGTATCAAACCCCTCGTTGTGAAGGTGACTAGCTGGAACCAGCATACAAATAAAAAGAGATTTTAAGATTTGAGGCTGCACAGCTCATTAAGCTCTTTTAATGAAAGTTATATTCTTTCTATGCATTTTACGGACTATAGTCTTTTCCCAGAGTTAACCATGCAGCTGACCCATTCAATTGAAAAATCTTTCTCCAATTTGAGCCATGTGGGATAAAGCTCAATATACATGAAATTAAATCAGAGTTCTTTCTTTGGAGAGAACAGACAAAACCTCTGAACTGATCAGAATGGGGTTTTGTGATGTTATTCTTTCTTCTTCTTTTCATTGCTGATATGTTACTCTATAGAGTGTATTTGCTGCAGGAGTGTAACCTCTTTGCTTCCAGGCAATGACATGCTGCAGCAACTAACATGTTCCTTGGATATATAAGCAGATGGACAAAGAAGTGGCACTACCTCTGAACATTACATTCTTTGAATAAATAATAAAAAATATATTTGTGAATACAACTTAGTACAGTGCTTTATGGAAATAATATCAAGTCTTTAGGAGGAAGAAAACTGAGAACAAATCACAGGGAAAAAACCCAAAACTACTTATACTGAAAGAGAAGTGCTAACAATTAGATTGCTAATGGTATTTGTTCCAGAAGAAACCATTGAAATGCTAAAATAATGCATTCCTGTCAGAGTTAGGTTTCATAAATAACAAAAAAAAATAGCTTGTTCAACGGATAGCACATTATCACTACAGAAGACTAAAATGTACAACCTGGAGAAAAGGGTAAAATACATTAAGAAGCAATCTGCAGGTAAAGACTACAATATATATTCATAAAGGGCAAGAGTTAAGATTGTGTAAGCAACCTTGGCTGTTAATTTCTTGACTAGAGTGCTTAGCTTTGCAACCTTTGCATTTTCTTCATTAAGACATTCAAAGTAATTGATCATTTTTATAGTGTTCAGAGGCTCAGGTACCATGGAAACAGACGGAAGCTATGGGAGTGGTTGCAGTATGAGAATAATTAGCAGTGAGTTGTGGAACAAAGTTTTTGGTCAATGCTTGTGCCTCTTCTTTCAGTCTCTGTGATTTTTGTCTGCATTCTTACGTAAATCCATACATGTTCCCTTCTGTCAGTATGTAAACCCATACATTTTTTCGAGGTACTATAATACGTACTTACTCTCAGAAAGCATGGTCTGTGGTATAAATGTACACTCTCATTACTACTTACTGAAAATTAAATTGCCAATGAACTGTTTCTCATTAGAGTGGCTTGCTTTGTTCTGGAGGAAATCCAATAGTTATGTGCACTTGTTTATAAGCACAGTTCCTTCTTTTTGGTGTTATGGCTATTTGCATAATGTGCTCTTAATGTTCCAGATCTGCAGCTCAACATCATGATATATTATTAATAAGATACCTTCCTCCCTGTGAAATTCTCTGTGAAATTGAGAAATAGTGTTTATTGAAAATTTCAGTAGAGGTAGGAGGAGGGTTTCAGTACAAATTGGCAGGTGCTTGTTGTCCTGGAGATCCTCAATTTCAATTTAAGCAAGAAAATCACTTTAACCAACTATATTTGCTCAAGAAAGAATGTATAAATGCTATATGTGGTGCAGCTATGCTCAAGGTGTATTGTGTAAATCATAGAAGAGAATCATAGAATTGTTTAGGTTGTAAAAGACCTTTAAGATTATTAAGTCCAACTGTAAATCTAACACTGTCAAGTCCGCCACAAAACCGTGTCCCTAAACAAAATGTCCACGCATCATTTAAATACCACCACTTCCCTGGGCAGCCTGTTCAAATGCTTCCAATGCAGAAAGCACTCTTTAATTTGCATCTTTGTAGTGCCAAAGATCTCAGAAATTCTATTTAGAACCTGGGACCAAAAATTATAATTTTCACATCCCAAGAATCCTGTAATGTGATAGATTCAAAGGCTATATCACAGCACTACACAAGTTTATTCTGAAACTATTTTCAAAGCTAAATTTTCTAATCAAATGCATACTGTAACTAATTAGAAGGAAGGAGATATTATTTGTCACTGTCGAGAGAGTGTTGCTGTCAACAAAGTGGGTAAAGACTAATTTTTTATGATAGCTATCACCTTTAACAATAGGTACTTGTTTTCCACTGAAATCTTTTAATTTCGTTTGTTTTGTGCTGCACAGCATATTCCTACTGAGAATATTCCTACAAAAATTCATGTTAATAAATTATCTAACCCTAAAACCTTCTTTTAGCTTGGCAATTAATGAAAATGACCCATTGTCAAAACGGTTGAAATGAATGCTGTACTACAGGAATTTGGAGAAGAAACTGAGGCTTATCTTATATTCTTCTAACATAAAACTCAGCAGACTAATTAATTTTAAAAAATGAGACATGCAATACCTTTTCTTATCAGGGCAAGTCAGTGCTTACGCACACACGCACATACACACACACTCTCCATGCTAGACAGACATAATGTTTCTTCTGATGAAATTTCTGACAGTTTATCAATAAGAACAAAACCCTACCAAACTGCAGAGTAATAGCTTCCTATCCATCAGCCAGCTTGCATTTATAACAAGTATGCAGCATACCACACAGAATTCCTCTCTTTATGTAAGGAAGATATAACAAAGTTGGACACATCCATACAAAAGTATTGTGAATGCAGAGCTGATCTGTGTGAAACATCAGGAAGATATTTAAGCAATCCTTATTATCATACAAACCCAGCTCACAGTAACACAAATTACCAGCTTTTTCAAACAGGGTGAAACACCATTTGGAGATGCAAACCATCATTATAAGGTTTTCCAGGTATCATAATGATAGTTTTTTTCTTAACACTGAATATTCATGATGCATCATGAAACTAATGATAAACATAAAAACTGATGTGAACGTTTGACTAATCTGTTCTTATTTGTTTGGAAGTGCTGTAGTAATTGCCTGGTTTGTAAATTAAACATCTGCTGTGGGAATAAACGAAAACATAACTGAGCATATTCAAATAAATTGAATTCACTGTAGTTCCATAAATTTTATTATATGGGCTCATCAATTTTATTACACCTGAATGTTGGGTTGCTACAGAAGGTAGCATCTAATTTTCTTTCAGATACCCTATTTGTAACAATAAGTGTTTTCTGTTTCTACTAAACTACTGTTTTTATTTAAGGGTTTTGGTTTTCTTCTTTTTTTTTTTCCCGCCCTTTAAAAGATGGTCAGTAAAACAGCTGACTGAAGTAAATTTGGCTGCTATGTTTGTTTATTAGCAAACTGTTACCTAGGACCAATACAACACCAAAAGTTGCAGATCAGCCCATCTGTCACAGTTTAGCCTCAGGGCAACAAAACCACCACGTGGCAGTCCCTTGGCTCTGCCCCCCAGCGGTGTGGGGAGGAGGAGAAAGAAAAGGCAGACTCGTGGGTTGAGATAAAAACTGTTTACCAGAGCAGCAGGTATTGCAGGGAAACAGCAACACAGATGGAGGAGACAAACACCAGCACATACCGACTGCAGCCCACTCCGCCCCGACCGCCACCGACGCCACTGAGCACACCCTCGCGCCGCCTGCCCATATATATGCCTCTGCCGTGATGTCGCCACGCCCACTTCCGGCTGTGGCCCCTCCCCTCCCCGGCTGGCTCCCTGCTGCCCCTGGGCCTGGCACACATTGAGTGGGATACCTGTGCTGGAGAGAGTCAGGGGAGAATCAGCCCCGTCCCTGCTGGAAACCAGGACACCATTTCAGACATGACATGACTTTTGGTGCACATAAGAAATTCATTTGGCATTTAAAGTAGCCCTATTTTGCTACCTACCAAGTCTCTAATGGCAAAAGATTGGGACAAAAGCCAAACAGAAAGATACTTTTTTTAAAAAAGAGAGACCAAGAATTATGTTGGTTTCTTTTAAGTAAAAAGAGAAGAAATTGTCCTGAACCATTTTTTTTTTTTTTCCCAACGTTAAGCTATTAAAAGTAGCATACAATGAGGAGTTAGTTTGGGTTCGCAACCATTATTGCTCACTGCATGGACACCAGAGGTAGAAGACCTGTTTTCTTTGATTCTTCCTCTTGTTACAAATCCCAGAGTAGAAAGTGATCGTGGCTGCCTGTTGCAGCTGCACTAATGAAATAGGGTATCCTTCTGTCCTAAATGTTAGGGCTGAGGAACAAAATTTGGAAGCTTTTCTACTCAAACACTGAAAATATGATGTTGAACACTCTCTTGAGACTCTGGAGTTTTAGGTTTAATAGAAATCAATTCCTTCAAAGAGGGAATATTTCTTGTTTTCATTCCACTATGCAGAACAGCTTTTTCTTAATAATGTAGTTTGTGACAGAGGTAACAAGCAAAAATTAGAAATAATTTTTTCTCATCAATTCTGGGGAAGGCAAAACCCCATTCTCTTTCAACAAATTTTGGGCTGACCACACCACAAAAATATAGAGTTGCTTATTGATTTAAGTATAGAAATGTATTGTGTACACTTCTTATGAAATCTGCTACGCATGAAGTAGTAAAGGGCAAGACCGCAGGCTAATCCTAGCTCTGGAACAGGTTTCTGGTACCACCTACACATCTCTGTCTAGTGCCTCACCCCTCACCCTCTTACACTCTGAGTGCAAGATGAATGTGGCTTGTGAAAGAAGTCCTGAACTACTGCTTCACAGGAAAACACACTCTGGATCACGGTGGTGCCCTGTATCACTCTGTAGATACACTCTCAAATGACCTCTGCTGGATGAGATCATAAATTTCGATACATAAAGGCTTTGAGAAAACAGCCCTTTTTCTCCTAACTTCCCCAGTATTTTTTACTGGATCCCATTTTCGTTTCTGGAGATTCATAGGACAGTGGACTTTATCTTCTACACAGCTGTTGGCCTGAAAGTGTACATTTTTAGGAAGTCTTGTCTCTCTTCTGCAAGATTTAGTACATGAGAAGAAATGTGGGAAGTATTTGCCCTAAGAAAGACACTGAAAAGCCAGTCTTACCCTGGGCCAACTGCTATCCTGGGTTTCCAAGGGCCCTTGGTCAAAAGACTACATTTCTGTTTTACTTCAGTCTCTTGAAAACTCACTTCACTTCTTGACTGACCCCAGGGAAGAGTCCTTCAAAAGCTGTAGGTAGCACTTCATGACTTCCCCCTACCTACAGCAACAAAGAAAAAGGAGCACGACTGGGTTGGTAGGGCTCTGAAGTGAAGATTTCCAGCAGGGTATTATCAGCTCTGGTTTGATGGCCTGCTTCCTTGGTCACACAGCTTTGGAGTGTAAAGTAATCTCAAGTATTCTTGCCATGTGCACCTACGAACATACCTTTCAGTGTGTCTCTCAGTGATGCGGGCTCTGCACATGTAGGAGCCTGAAACTACCTAATGTATGGGTTAGGTATGAAACTACCTAATGTTTGGGTTTTATAATAGCTTGGAAGTAGCGTATTTTCATGCTATAATTCTCTGCAGTTTTTTCCACATTGTTGATTGCCTGCCTTGGTTTCTCTTGCTATCCTCGCAAAGGTAGTATCCTGAATGCTGATGGCAGAAAAATTGGCACGCCCCTAGGCTGTAATTCTATGGTAGCAAATATTGGAGCGGGTCTGTAATTTGTGATATGCAATAACTGCAATAATGGTACAATGCCTGTGGGTAAAGGAGTAGAGGGAACATAATGCAGCTAATAACTATTCATTTGAGTGCTTTTTAATTTGGTTTTTGTAGTGGTGTTTTTTTCTCTGAATGTATACCATGTGTAATATTTTAAATGTTTCACAATGCTTTTGTAAAGATCCTTTTTTTTCATAATTACACATTTGTGTCATCTGCTGCACTCTGCTTCCTAAAAGGCAGGAGTAATTTTCCAGTTGTTCTCATTTCAAATCTTTCCTATCAATTTACATTTTCTAATTTGAAGTACTTATTCTGTACTAATAAGAGGAAGAGATTATGTACATATTCCTTTAGCCAGACTAAATCTTTGACATTTTAAAATGAGGTTTTTAAGCACAATGTGGTTTATTTCTACATTTCTTTTTAAAAGTCTTTTATACAGATGGTTTATGTCGGGAATTCTATAGCTCTCCTTTGTATAATAATAATATATTTTATGTTCTATTAGAGGGCAGTAGAATCCCAGAGAATACTAACCGGAGAGGAGGAGACAGTTTCTTAGTTTCTTTGCTCAAACTCTCACCTGCAACTAATAGTACAGGACAGTAGGAACTCCCTTAACAGCACAGTGCTTCTGGGACTAAAACTGTTGCCTGACACAGAATGGTAATTTATGCGTGTGAATAGCCACTGGGATGTTTCTAGCATATAAATGATGGACAGTAATAACTGAGGATTTGTATCTGGAGCATTATGAGATCTCCACGGTTTGAAGAATTTCAGGTGCATTATACAGCCCACCAGGGTAAAGTGATGTAAAGTAGGTCAGGTGCTAGGAGGAGGGAAGTGAGATGGGAAATCATCAGTTGGTACAGACATTAGCACATTGTGATCTCATCCGCTGCTGTGAAGCTGTAACACAGACTTGATAAAGACTGCCAAAAATATTTTTCTTCATGTACCTGTCAGTGACTCTGTCTCCTCCCCACAGTTATTATGTCTGACTGCAGCATTTTCTAAATAATAATGAGCCATGTGGGAAAGTGTTAATGTAATTTCTATATGAATGCTAAGTGACACATTTTGTACAGTTTTGTGTAAGATTGCATGCAGATAAATGTGAATTGCTACAGTACTTGTCCTTTGCAGTGAAGTGTATATGCACGGCCACATACCATGTAGGTGTATAAAATGTAAATATTCTGTCCACAAAAGGTATTTATTGAAAATCCAGTTCCTTTTTTGTGTGTGATATTTTTATGTAGTTTATGAGACCATTATGTTGGCTTTCAGTACTCATTCTGAATTCTTAATAAAAAGGGAGATAAAAATTCTAAATAAGATTTGTTGCAATATTTTTAGCATTAATGCTAATTTTTGAACTCTTTTTGTATAGGTTCTCCACTTTTTTTCAGTCTCAAATCCTGAGCAAATATATTTGCTTTTAGCTTTCTTTATAGACTTTGGTGTGTGCTCACAAACAATCATGCAGCTGCATACATTCCTCTTTCAATACAAATTTCACACAGCAGGTGTGATACAAACATCACTTTATAGAAAATAATTCTTATAAGGAATAAAAGACTGTGGCAAGTAAGTTGATAAATGCAATTCAAACAGAACTCCTCTACAATTAGTTACTAAATGCCTTTTACACTAGTTATTTAAGAGCCATCTTCTTCAAACTTGACCTGACAAGTCATATTGTCCTTGTTTAGATACTGAAATTTTCATGTTTTCTTTTCCTCTTCTTTTACTTCAGTGTTAAAGAAACATCGCCTTAAGGTGCTTCAGTCCAGTGTGAGAGTGTCAAAGTGTGTGTATAAAGAGAAATATCTCCACATATCTCTGCTTCTGAGTAATTTTCAAATAAATGAAGGTTCATGGAAAAATGCCACTTCATAATAAATACCATTACAGTATTCATCTCCCTTTTGCAAGCACTGCTGTTAGGATGTGTCATTTTGTACAAGGTCATTCCAAATAGTCTGCTACTTTCCAAAACATGGTGTATCTTACCTGAGTTCTTCTTTGTCTCCTTCTGCTGTGTATTTTACAAATTTGAGATTTTACTAATCATTTTAGTCTGTTACTATTTACACGTTTATTTTTATTTATTATATATCATATATATTATAATACATATTTAACTTGTATACATATCAGAAAAAAGCAAGAATCTTAATGTTACCTCCAAGACAATATCAGGTATACAGCTGACTTGAAAGCAGGTAGTTTTGCAGTTTTAAAATTAAATGCCAGTGATCCTTTCAAGCTTCTCCTCTTCTCCTCAGTTATGTGGAGGAAAAAATTCAATGTAACAGATAAAAGAGTTATTTTACATGAAGAGATGAAAGCTTTCCAGATGAGTAAACCCATCTACTACAGTGAAAGAAGAACACACATTAGCTTGTGCCATGATGAAGATATCAGGGAACAGTCTAGAAACTCCTCCTGAAGCTGCCGAAAAATGCCCTCCAGGGAGAAAAAAGATGGCAGTTGGAAAAGAAAAGATATTCATCCATAAGTCCATCCACATGTCCATCCACTATTCATCCATATTCATAAAACTGAAATATTACTGAAAAAGGGCTTAGTCACAGACTACCTCTTGGCAATTTTCAGACCAGCAAGCCACTGCCTTATCCTTAGACTAGATTACCCATGTTTAAAAAACTGGGGGAGGTATCCTCTTTCCTTCCTGACTCCCAGACATATTACTGAACATACTAACATGTGAGAACTATGCTGACTCTGTTTCCCTCTCTCCTGCTTATAAGGTTTTATCATCAGATTCAACAGGAAAGGAGAAGAACACCTTGCCCAATGAAGATTAGCTCCAAGATCAGCTTCTAAAGGATGGGAGATGTGAACAAAATCTCTTTGGGCACTTTCATCTCCTAGATGTCTGCTACATAAAAAGGGACATCACTTCTCCTACATTGACATTTTAGAACCAAGATTCAGGTCTGTTCTCCTTTAGTAAAGAAACTGTATCTGTCTTTCGGTGTGGGGTTTGTATGCCAAATCCAAAGAAAAAAGGTGTCTTTCCATAGCTTTGTTCAAAGCTCAAAAATCCTAGAAGGGCACAGCATTTCAAACACTCTTGTGTTCCTCGTTTGATCCCTCTTAAAGCTTCAGACTTCATCTATTGCTAACCTACAGATGATGTGAGGTAACCTGCACTTCAGTACGTTAGCTGTTGGGGAAGAAAATGTTGGTGCTGGGCTCTCTCTTGGACCCAGGGTGGGGTGAGGTCCTGAGCAGGGCAGTCTAGATTTCCCTCAGATACAATACAGGCAGCTGTAGTATCCTGCTGAAAAGGTGCAAGCTTTTCTTTCACTCCAGATCACCGAGGCAGTGTTTTTCCCAGTTGCTCCTGACTGAGAAGGATTTCATTTATTTAATGTCCAGAAGTCAGTGTGCTGAAGCATGAGATATCCTCTTTCCTTGCTACAGCCCTGAAACAGTCATCCAAAGCAAGAAGCTGTGCTGTATGATCTTCAATTAGAAAAGCCAAAACAACTGTGCCAATAACTGTCTATAGCCAAAATCATCTTTTAAACACCATTTAAAATAGTTCCTTCAGTACAGGGTGTGAAATATCTTTGGCTCTGCTAGTCTGGGTATCCCACTGTTCTGACAATTTCATTAAACCCTTAATAATCCTTTAAAATGAGCAATGATTAATCTATTCATTTGTAAGCCTTGTTGTTGAACACAGTGATAGACATCATGTGCTTTCACTGTTAACAAGTGCTAATTCTTGGGCATTGTGACAAGTTTCATTTGTCAGTGTTCCTGCAATTTTCCACAGAGTTGCTGCTCTTTCCATCAGGTTATCCACATTTGGACTAAGCAACATTGCCAAAGAAATCCCACGCAGTTTTTCACAACTTCTTAATAAAAGTAACCTGCGTTAATACTTTGTGCTATCAAGGTGTATAAACCTGATTCAGCATTGTGTTCGAAAGCAGAAAAGAGGTAAGCAGATTTACACATTAATTTCTCTTTTGGACATCTACTTAATACCATATGTCTCATTTGTGTGGAGAGCCATTACAGTTGTCTCCTGAAACAAAAATCATGGTTTCATGAAATAGAAAAGAAAATTGCTTACTAGGGAAGCAAATATATGCTATTATTTTTTCATTAATAAATTCTGCAAAGTAATGAAATTAGACAAAAGTTTTCAAGAAAGAATATTCATTTCCCTCTCCCCAGTCTCCCAAAGTAATGCTTAGAGATGCAATCTCGCCTAAAGATAGCTGTGCTTGTATCTTATAGCTTGTATCTTTTCATATTTTGTTTATACAGCAGAATGTCATAAAAATTACATAAAAAAGAGACACTCACAAGTACCCTTCCAAAAATAAAAACCAAAATAAAAATAAAAACCAAGAAAAACAAAACACAACCCATAAAAGAAAAGAACCATATGGTAATTTTCTGGAAGGAAAATTCCTAGCTCTCCAGCTGGCCTTGGCTTGACTTCCAGCAATGCCACCGGCTGCTTCAGCACTTGCAGATAAATTGTAGGTTGCTGCTCCTCTGATTCATCTGCTCCTCTTTTATTCTGCAGAATTCAATCAAGCTTGGTGAAATAAAGAGACCTGCATGAGAAGACTGCTACAGACATAGTAATATGTCTACATCAGTCACTCTCATCAGAGGTGGAGAAGAGGTACTAGTCCGAGTGGCTCTTCTTCAGCAAACACTTCAGTGAGTTTGTAAACCAGAGCAGAAGAGTGACATATCAGATGTCTGTAAAGCAGAGCAGAAGAGTGATGTACTACATGACTGGGCAGAAAAACAAAAATGTGGTCTAGGAAGAAAGAATCTTAATCTGTAGGTGCCGCTATGGAACCACTTTCAGACTTCACATCCAACATGGTGTTTTGTTTCTGGTTTCAAAATTAAACAGTGAAGTGGAGTACGCTTTCCTGCATTCCCAACTGAATTTTTTCCTGTACCTGGAACACGTGTAGCTCATTGCTGCACTGTGAAATACCTAGTACCATATAATGTGTGTACTTCTGGCTTTTATCATGTCTTGAGTTCATCTTTTGAGGATTAGTTGCAAGCTGCATCTTCTCTGAGTAGTTCTGCAAATTTGGTAGGGCTGTGATAATTTCTCAGGTCTGGTGAACTGAGAAGATTCTTAGTCATAGAATCATAGAATGGTTAGAATTGGAAGGGACCTTAAAGATGATTGACTTTCAAGCTCCCTGACATGGACAGGGACACCTCCCACTAGAGCAGGTTGCTCAAAGCCACAACTTCTCTGGGCAACCTGTTCCAGTGCCTCAGCACCCTCACAGGAAAGAATTTCTTGCTACTATCTTATCTAAATCACCCCTCTTCCAATTTAAAACCATTAGCCCTTGTCCTATCACTACATCTCCTGTCAAAGAGTCCCTCCCCAGCTCTCCTGTAGGTTCCCTTCAGATACTGCAAGGCTGCTATAAGGTCTCCCCAGAGCCTTCTCTTCAGGCTGAACAGCACCAGCTCTCTCATCCTGTCTTCCTAGGAGAAGTGCTCTATCCTCCTAATCATTTTCATGTCCCTCCACTGGATCTGTTCCAACAGGTCTATGTCCTTTCTATGTTGAGGACTCCAGAGCTGGACACAGTACTCCAGATGGGGTCTCACGAGCGCAGAGTAGAGGAGTAGAATCACCTGCTGCAACCTGCTGGTCACACTTCTTTTGATGCAGCCTAGGATATAGTTGGGTTTCTGGGCTGCCAGTGCACACTGATGGCTCATGCTGAGCTTCTCATCCACAGGCACTCCAAAGTCTTTCTCCTCAGGGCTGCTCTCCAGCCGTAGTCAAATATGTATAGAGTTTCTCTCTTTTACCTGGCTGGCTTTTATCATGAAAAATTTAATTTCCTCAGAGATCTCTACTGCTGGCTGATATTGTTCAAGATACCTCAAAGTTAAGGGAGGAAAGAAAGATCTTATAAGTACAAGTATTGATCAAAGGCACGATTGTGCAAGCCTGAATTTCCTGAGGAGCTAGGCTAAAAGCCATATAATGGCAAGGTTTCTGACCTTATGAATTATTATTGCATTAGATAACAGTTATGATGACTAAAACGTCTTTAATTTCTGACTTGCCATGTCCCAGCTGGGCCATGCTAAGCCCTGACACTTTGATGTTTTGTTCTCTAAACATATGTCAATATTTCTTCTGAAGCCATAGAGCTGGTTATTGTGTTTTTGCACGAGCAGGCTCTTGCTGGTCTGACTCACAGCTACTTGACATTAATATTTTTCCTGAAACTTTTTATAACTTCGTTGGAAATTCTCAAATCACTTTGTTAAAAACAACCTTCTGAAGTAAATACTGCACCCGTAGTTTTCAAATGAGAAAACAACAGAAAGTAAAGCCACCATCAAAAGTTCTGTTCTGGTTATATTTGTACTGGAGTAAACAATTGCCACTACCTGTTGCTTGCCTGTGATTTCTCAGATGCACCAACAAAACTGCATGAGTAGTGTCTAACCTAGTTCTGTCAGAGTAATCACACTACCTGACACACTTATAATAATAGAGCTTCCTAACTTGCATTATTTTGATGGGATTTGATTTATGGCATAATTACATGGATAGTTATTCCAGAATAGCTGAGGGGAAAGTAACCTCTGGCAGGGAGTCAATGTTAGACACTTGTAGGTGGAAAGGAAATGTTAGCCTCTTAAATTGCCTGAGTTGCAATGGAGCAGTGTGCCTGACCACAGTCTCGGGTCCCTGAGAGCAATAATACACAAGGCCATGATTTATGTACACTTCAAGAATAATTGGGTGCACTGTTCATTTGATATACATAAATGTGTCTTTCGAGTGCCTTTTTTCATTTTGTGAAAGAGTTGACCCACTTAAATGGACAATCTCCTCTTTAATTGAAGCTGTGTCTGGATAGGAAGGAAGGATTCTGAAGGGGTTCCTAGAATCTCTAGCATCTCTAGAAATCTCATTCCCTCAAAGCTAAGGAATACTGTGGAATGAGAAAGGACACCATGACTACTATAGTTTTAGTTTGAATAATTGTTTCAGAAGACAACAATTGCAAAGTCTAAATCATAATCACAAGATACTTTTGCAAAGCAGATAGCAGAGCACACAAATAAACATAACAATTGCTACTGCTTTAAGCTGCTAATCAAAATAAATTCCCAAAGTAACACCATTAGAAGCTGTCATGACATGAGACTGGTTAGCACAATCTGGCATTTATAAGAATAACCATATTTTTATCTTTGTGTATGACTGTAAATGCTGTCAAATTTAGCCCTCCTTGTGATCTGGTCAGTCATGCTGATTAATACTGTTCTGTGAGCTTAATGCTGTTGATTAACTAGAATGACTCACTGAGCAAAGTCCTGTTCAATATAAGTAACAAAGCAGAATCTGACCCTTTTGGGAAAAAAAGTCTTCTATTTAAAGAGCTCATAGAGCCATCTGCTTTGTCATTCTGGCCTGAATAAAAGAAATATAATTTTGTTTAATTTTTTTTTCTCAATTTAATGTGTCAACCTCAGGGAAAGAGAAATTGCAGCTAAAGTAAGCATTTTTGAGTATTTCAATAAAATCAGCAAAAAGCAATATATGGATCAGTAAGTACAATATCGAATCCAACCAACCAACCAAAACTCAGTAAAAGTCAGAAAACTAAGAGTTAATACTTCATCTATTGACGTTCTAAAGGATAATATATTCACAAAAGGATTGGTTTAAAAGAAATAATTGGCTAAGTGATCATAGTGGGGAAAATCCCTATTTCAAAAAAGCAGACTTTATTTGCGGGTTTTGTCATACAACATTGAGTGAGTATTCACTGGCTCCTAAAATGATACACTTCAAAAAACTACTTATTTCTTTGTCTATTAGCTTCTGAACAAAAATCTGACACACATAGTGAAATGTTTGTTTAAAATATCAGTTTATTTGCTGTACAGGCTTTGTTGTGCTGATCTAACTCTAATTATTCTTCTGCTGAAGTTGCTGCATTATCATAATAGAAAACTCATTAGCTACTTGTGTGGTACTATCTTCCTGTAATCTATCTCCTCCTGAGTTACCATATACATTATGTTTTATTTCTCTGTTGCACTTACAATACACTTTTCCTGCAGCACTGTGTTTGAACAGTTGAAGATTAATAATATGCACTGCCAGTGAACCTAATGATACCTGCAGATTGATATTTAATAGTATGAGTTCCACGTTGCTCATAGAAGAAATGTAAGTTCAAAGGGAGAGCCTGTCTGTTATTTAGATTACAATCTTTTCCACTAAAACATGAGGACAAAAACAGGGGCCTGTCTTGGTTTTGGGTTCCAGTTCACGTTGCCAGGTGTGGCTGGTGGTGCTTATCTATTGTGTAGGAGCTTGGTGGCTGGAAAGCTGGCTCAGGCCAATGCATCTCCACTGCAGCAGAAATGCACAGACATAAACTATCTCATGAGACTACAGTGCAGCTATCCACAGTGTTTTAAAGTTGTCTTGAGGACGTCTTTTATCATAAAAGCATTTTTGTTGTTTTAGAAGGAAAGATCAAAAGAAAACCTAGAGTTTGCAAATAACTTTTCCTATGTTGTGGTTTTTCAACAGAGTAGGCATATAATGTGTTTCTCCAACTTTATCAAGGTGACACAGCGAGTTAGTAATTGAGTCAAAGCTAACTCTCTGTTATTTGGCTAAGAATTCTGTCTCTTCATAGATTAATGTTACACTACCAAATTACAATCAGAGAATATGAAAAAGAAAGACGCTTTCATTCTATCTTGAATTTATTCATTATATAGCAGACATTTCTTCTAGTGATAATGATTAGCCTTCAAGATGTAAAGCGTATGCATTTCAAAGACAATTAATTTTGATTCAGTACTGCTCAACTAGGTAAAGTAAAGGATATGTGCTGCTGAGTAGATTTTTTTATGTTATGGAGAAGTTTAACTGCAAAGGATTTTATTTGGCTTCAGTACTCTAAGCTTGTCAATGCCACTTCAAGGAGACTGAATATGCATCTGACTTTGAGACTTCCAAATACTATTAGAGAATTTCCAGCTGGTTTTCTGGCTACTAAAGGCAGATGTTTCCTCTTCTCTTTACCTGTCCAGACCATGGATAGGAAAAATAAAAATAAAAATGTCCTCAAATTATTGTCTCAGGTTTTTGAGACTATATAGCATACCATCTCTGCCTTCTCAAATGTTAAAACTTCTTAAATGGAATGTATTTTAGTAGGGAAAAATGTCCTGGACTCTAGGCAGACACAGCTAATGGATAAAGCATGCTTCTTATGAATTTGAACCTAGAATTTTCCTAGTTCACCATCAAGTTCTTTGGAAAGATGACCCAGCTGTCCAAAACCAGAAATAATTAACTATTGAAGTAGCTTCAGTTAAAATCAAGTTTACAGTTTTCTGCATTTCAGCCATTCTCATTGGTAACACAGCTACATCTTTAGAAGACTGAAAGCATATTCTCTCCCACAACTCTCTCCCACTTGGATTAACATTTGGCAATAGGTATCAAAACTTTTAATGTCTGCCTATGATGCCTGTATACAGATATTTGGGATGTTTAGGGAAATTGTATAGATTAACAAACACTAGATAATTATCAACACAGTGATCTGATAAAATCTGGTCCTCTGCTTAAAAGATAAAGTCTACTCCCCTAGGAATGTCCAATTCTTCAGATAATTCTTCTGTAATTTTTATATCACCGTACTTATTAAGTGAAATCCTAATCAGATGTAATATTTAACCACATGTAATATTTCAGATTAAATAATACATTTTTACCATTCTATATTTACTCAATACAATTTACCTCAGAGCACATGCCTGGAAGATTTACAGAGAAAAATGAAAAAGCAATCAGGATATGTCTTAAATCAAAGCTTTAGGGCTGCAACATAAAGTTCTAGAAAACTCATGTAAATTTATGTTTTCCTCAGACTTCTGTTCTTAAAACTGCTATTTTACTCTTGAAAACATTTCCAGAAGTTTTAACTGTGGGTACATGACATCAATTTATCTTCAAAATCTTCAAACAGCACTGATTTTACTGAAAAATTATTATGCCCTGAGTGTATTTTGGTTGAATTAACAAACTCTTTGAAAGCCTGGATTTAGATTAATACTAATTTTATTTATGAATTCAGAAGCATAACAAATGAATGAAAATAGGTCACATTTTTATTTTTTAAAATATTTTGCTATAGCTGAAACTAATCCCTCTACTTTAAGGACCGTTATTATAGAGATCGATGATATGAAAAAGCAGTTAGAAAGAACTACTAATCAAAAGGAAATCATTGCCATTACAGTTAAGGCTGTATGGTTCCTAAATATGTATTAAGGAATCTAATTCAAAGAAAAAAAAAAAAAAAAAAAGAAAAAAAAAAAAACAAAACACCTCCAAGATCTTTGTAGATTAACTTTTGAAAAGATTTATAGCCACTCACATTTCTGAAAAAAATCAAGAGATTTCTGTGTATAGGCTTAATATAGCTTTATATATTTAACTTTGTTAAATAAGATTTAAAATTTTTCAATCTAAAGCAGTGATTTTTAATTCTTTTTTTTTTTTTTTCCAGACTGCAATTCCAGTGAATTCCTACCAAAACATTCGGAAATCATGCTGAGGTGTGTTGTACAGGAAGATAGCCACAGTTATGGAAAATGACAAACTGCACAGCAAAGGGAAAGTATAAGAATATTCTTCAATATAGAAATCAGTGTTGGACATTAATAACTGAAAAAAAAAAAAAAGCAAATACATTGAAGTTAAATTTAACAGCGCATCTAAGAATTTAAACTGAAAAAAAAAAAATCCCAAGACTCTCAACTAAACAACAAAAAAAAAACCCAAGAAACAAAAATCACAACAAAGCCCCCAAACAGATTAAACAGAACCATTACGAGCCTTTGCAGCACACCTCTGCATTGCAAGATGATGGTAGATCTTGGAAGACAATAGATGCCAAAAAATATCCAGCACTTTAGTCTTACAGTTCTGACTGCTGTTCTTCCTGGAGCCCCTGGTAAAAGTTTATCCCCAACTTTCACTATGGTATCCAGTTTCTAAATTGTTTATACTTTAGAAGTTGTGAGAAATTAATTACTTTTACTGAAGATTATTTTTCAGTTCCAGCAGAGCACCCGCAATAGCGTTGCTGGATAAGATCAAATTCAGTAGTGTCTCAGCAGTATGATCTAGCTTGCTTTAATTAATTAACCCCTCAAAAATTGCAGCACTGAACATCCAGTTGAGAGAGCAATTAATGTCTACAACAAATTATGTCAACATTTCGTAATGTTTTATTCATATACAACTTCACATAATGTAATTAGAGACTAAGGGCTTCTAATTCTGCCATTATTTACACCCTGCACGTTGCACACTTCATTGACTAATTTGAACCAAAAAAATGAATATATAAGACTTTCTTATTTCAGTTACCTGAAGTTGATGTTCTGGTGCCTGCAGCTTCAATGTACATATGGAAAGAAGTGTCAGAAACCCTGCAGCATGGTATGGTATGTTGAACAAGAATCAGAGAAAACACAAGAAAGGTTAACTTGCCATGAAATGGAAACACACCAATCTTTATAAAGTGGAAACGTTCAAAGAAAAAGTAGATGAGAGAAAATTAAGAGCTTCTCATTTTTAAATTGGAATTATGAAATGCAATTCAGATTTCTGTTTTTACTTAACCTTGTGATCTTTGCTCTTAGAACCCAATCACTTAACTATTTCATACACAAAGCAAGCAGCCAAACCAGGGGTTTCAGCAGACAGCTTGACATATTTTACAATCCCTTTAACCAGTGCTGACAATTCATGAATGGTAATAATCATTATCAGTATGACTATGGCAACAGCTCCTATGAGCTTCACCCATACTCTCCGTTATAGGAAGAACTGTAACAGTACAGGGTCGAATATAACCCTTTTCCCAAGAGCTTGGAAGATAAATGTCAAGATCCTTTGAGTAAAGAAGTAGTATTTCTATTGTAAAGAATACACTTATTAAAAACATTCAATGATTTGCCAAAGATCATACTGCTAACACACACATTCTTATTGGTCATTTGGGTGAAAAATAGCAAATTTAACAATGTACTTGAGTAAAAGCTGTATTTGTGAAGTACTCCAATTATAAACATGAAAAATCTTTACTTTGTTTGCATTTGCATTTTATTTTTTATGGGTATTGGTAAGTATGGCAAGTGAGCATTAGCCAATCAAAACAGGAATGTTCTAACCCTATATTTCAGAGGAAAAAAGTACAGCATATATGTAGTGAAACCTTATTGCAGCCTTTCAGTACTTCTGGTTATGAGGAAGGATTACAAGGTTTATAAGGAAAATGGGGACAAACTTTTTAGCAGGGCCTGTTGCAATAGGACAAGAGGTAATGGTTTTAAACTGAAAGAGAGTAGATTCAGACTAAATGCAAGGAAGAAATTTTTTACAATGAAGGTGATGAAACACTGGAACAGGTTGCCTGGGAAGGTGGTAGATGCCCCATCCCTGGAAACATTCAAGGTCGGGATGGACGGGGCCCTGAGCAACCTTACCTAATTGAAGATGTCCCTGCCTGTTGCAGGGGGATTAAACCAGGTGTCCTTTAAAGGTCCCTTCCAATCCAAACTGTTCTACGACTCTGTGATTCTATGATTCTATGATTCTGATTCTACGAATCTATGATTCCATGTTATACATTACAAATTAGTCTGTTTTGATATATTAATTTAGTTGGTATAGTATTATGACATCAAGGACATTTAAGAACTAATAAACTTGCATATCCTTGGTGATTGATTTTGGATGTCTTCAGGTTTTTTAATCCTAATTGTGATATGGGCTGACATCCGCTTTTGTCTTGTTCAATGTTTAACACCTACTTGATTATCATTGTCTTACTGAGAATCTTTTTAAGCCAGTGACTGTCTTTTCTGAAGCTGTATGTCTATTGAGTCCTTGGTTCAAGAGAGCCCTCCATCACTATGGTAAGATATACAATAGATAACCCTTCCGCTGTGATTTTGCCTGAATTCCAGATGTTATTCATTCTCTGTTTGAGTTCAACCAAGCTCAAAGAATTCTCCTTATACATTAAAACTGGAAGTACTGCAGATGCTTAGTACAAATTACATGGGGATTTGCTAATCTTCCCTACAACAAGAGTAGCATCAAAAGCAGAAGGCCAGACAATGTAACAATCTGTAGCATAAGAACTATGATCTCTTCATAATGAAAGGTCCTGGGTTGCTTTTGGACCTCACCAGTGCATCACAAATGGATGGGTTAAGGAGAAAAGAAAGGAAAAGTGGTTACAAACATAAGATGAAAAGGAGATGATGAGAGACTCCAAAACCAAGTATCTGTGAAATCTGCGAACCACAGAACCAGCAAAGGCTTGACTATTACAAAGTTCTACTTTAATTTGGACTCTCTAGTATCTAATAAAAGACAGTTTCAACTGATGTTTGTCCTTTAGTTAGGACTTTTACTAACTGGAACTCATGCAACGCCTTTTGCCTTAGTAGGAGTACAACTGATTTCTCTCTCTTGTATCCAGCAGGATAGTTACAAGAACAAAGTCTCTTTGAAATGTGTACTTTCTTTTCAATGCAGTTCATCTTAGGTAATGGATTAAAACATTGTCTGGAGTCAGGACAGGGGTAGACAAGATGGACAGATGCACATATACAGACTAATTACAGAAGCAATATTGACTTAATGAACTGGGATAACCTCCAGAAAAAGTGATTGTAGCTAAGGATTACTTTTAACTTAGAGCACTGATATAATATCTCCCTTGGACTATACTAATAAATTACAGGCTAATTCAGTCCTAAAGCTGAGTTATATTATTTTTCTTTCCTACTGTCTCACGTTAAAATTACATGTGATTCTGTGGTGAATATGCAAAATTCTTGTATCCAAAGCTGCTATAACAGCTTTTAGTGGGTACTTGCTAAGTGCTTCTCTGAAGATGATGCCATGCATATCTCAAATAAAGTAATAGAAAGCAAAAAATAAAAATTCTGGTAAAAATACTAAGAAAAACTTAATTCTGTAAATAGACCCATAAAAAAACCTATCATTACTGTAGACTCTTGTATGTTATGTCTCCATGTGCTAAACTATTTCACATATTTTTCCAGGATGATTAGTAAATTGATTTTTCTCCCAAATTCAAATTAAATTCCCTCCCTACCTTCTGTTAAACAGGATTTCATCTTTGTAGTGACTTTCTAAGCCACAGGATAGTCCTAAAGTAATAGAAATTTTTGTTTCTGCTATTAAAATGAGAGAAAAAATAATTCTGCTCTGCTTTGAACTCTAATTTAGGGCTTATGTCCTTTTCTGCTCCATAAATAAACAGCCTGGCCTTCTGTGATTTCCAAATCTCACTAACTATGTAAATAGCTTTATAAAGTACAAGGACTGCTATGCAAAAAATAAAGGAAAATAAGAAAATAAAGGAAAATCAGAAATTTAACCCTTTGTGGATGGTACTTTCCAAATCTCCAGAGGGCCTGACAGGAGACTGAGAGCTTTTAAACGGTAGCTAAAATCAAAGATACCCCTCTACCTAGTAGCCTTGTTTTCTCCACAGTCATTTATTCATCCGTTTCCCCCCTGTAGGACAAAAGACATCCAGTAACAGGGGACCTCACTAGTGCCTAGGCAATCCATACACTGGTTACACTCTTCCTTGTATCATGTTAATTCTGTGCTACAAAGGAATGTATTCACATTAGGGTCTAGTATATCCAGTATATGTCCCAGACATTTTGGTATGAATTTTACTTTCATTCACCTTTAGTAGAATCTCCAAACTGAATAGCACTGTCCCTTCCCAATGACTAATGTTCTTTTTTTTTAATGCTGAAAACCACAAACATCATTTTAATATCTTATATATGTGGGATGAACTTTCCATTGCAAATCCCACAGCTAAACAATGAGGGAGAATGAGAATCTTGTTTAATAATTTTAATAATGATCTAACTGCTTTCCCTGTACTTCTGTTGCAGCAGGAATTTTAATAGGACTTTTTTCCCATGGAGCTAATCTCAGAACTGACTTAGTAGTTTGTTGTCGGACAGTGATGACATCCTTTCAAAAATTTGATTCTTTACAAATATTTGTTATCCTGAAATTAATTTGAAAGATCCCCAGCCATCAGGAGTTTGCAATATAAGGCTGAGAGTTGAGGAAAAAAGGGAAATACGAGGTTAAAATTATAAATTTATTTAATTCACACAAGTGTAGTCACAAGATACCAGTTACTTACCCTGTTTATAGACCTTATAGGAGAAATTGTTAGCCTGACACCTGAAGGTATTAACACAGTGACACAGCTGAGTCTTAGAAGGACTTCCTCTGGTATATTTGAAGGAAAATTGACTTCAGGGGTGATGCAGGCTGGCATTTCCTGTCACATTCAACTTGATGATTCAATGGCAAATAAAAGATGGGAGATCGGGTGGGTTTATAACTAAGGGCTTTAAGAGAGAAGACCAGTATTTTATAATTCCGTGCTTGAATTTAACATTTGTTTCTTCTGGATACTAATGGAACTTTTAAATTTGCTTTCTACAAACAAAAAACTAGTGCAATTCCATTCCTCAAATATCTGCACGATGCAAACAAACAAGCGTTGCAAGTACAGCCAAAGTAAATGTATTGAAAAGTGTGTGTTGCATAGAAATCTGTTGTACTATATTTTCAGGCCTTAGTTTGAACCCGTATTTTCAGTGTCTCTCCAACTGAATCTTTTACAATTTTATAGTTATTTCCTGACTCTGCAGACTATTTTTCCCCTAAAGTGAAGTAAAAAATAGTACATTTTTGATCACCTCATATTTTGTCACCTTCTTCTTGCAACCCTCAGTATCTATACCTGATAATATATTCTTTTTAGGATGTTTCAGAGTAAATATTCTCTCTGTCTCATCTTCTCCAGTGTAGCCCAGTCCAACACAGAGGTTCAAATTTCTTTCTAGTAGTACTCACATCCAAATTTTACATAAGACAAAGATATTTTGGGGCTTTTCCCATGGTAAATCTAATGTGGAAATGGCAATTCTATATTAAGGGCAGATGTAAGATGTGGAAGACTGGATATCCCAGGGTGTCTCAAATAGTTTATGACTAGCTGAACTAAAACCCTAATCAATGCAGACAATGAATCACAGAGATTAATTATAGTCACCAAAAGACAGACACATACCCACTCAGCTGAATTGCTGTTTAGACTTCATTGGCCGCATTGATGACCTTTCTAGTGGTTATAAGGGGAACTTAGAAGCAGAAACCTAGAGTAGGTAGGTTCCTTAGTCTTGAAATGCATTCTGCCTGAAAAGATATTTTGGTGTAGAGAAAAGTTTTGTTTGTCTTCTTCCTACATCTGCAACTACCCCCTTCTGCGCTCCATTCCCATGCCCTTATCCCTTTCAGTGCCAAAGCCAAGGCAACCGGGACAGGTAGGTGCCGCTTTTACCCTCAGAGTCCCTTTTTGTTGCAATCCAGCCCCTCCAGCACACTTCCTACAAAGACCTAGAAAGCAAGTCTTTCTTGCTTGTTTTCTCACTGGCATAAAACTGACCATCTAGAAGGTGGTTACTGTGTTTTTATCATTGCGATAATTATCATGGTTAAAGAAACCCTTATAGATACACGTTTGATAAATCCCTTTGGAAGCCCATGAGAAACAAAAGCAGCATTTCCAACAATGCATTTAGTATTCCTTGAGGTGACTGATAATCTGATTTTTTTTTTCCCCCAAAATTTTCAAAATTAAATCTCCCACCTTCTGTCAAAGAGAACTCAATCTTTACAGTGACTTCCAAAGCTGCAGGGTAGTCTTTGTAAATGAATTTCCTTGTTACATGTTAAAAATTACACTGCAGTTCTAAAACCTAATTTAGGGTGTATGGACTTCCAGCTCCATCAATCATCAGCATGTCCTTCAGCTGAAGTATGCTCACTACTTCTCAAAGGCTGTAATATATTACACAACCATATAAAATATATGGTGCTGTAACAGACTCTTTTAAAAAATAAATTCAAGACAGACCTTATATATACATATAAAAATCCATTTTATTGGGATAATGCTATGATATAAAACTTGAAATTGAATTAAAATGACTTATGCTTTCAGATCCTCTTTAGAAGCTGAGTTCAGTTAGCAGGAAAAAGATTTTTCAGCCTATATAAATGCCAATATACATTGATACATATCATTGAAGTGGCTTTCTTTTAATTCTTTCTGATTGCAAAGAGTTATTGTTCTTTCTCCACCCTTCTATTCCTTTTTGAAACAGGTATGACAGAACCAAAAGTTTTGATCATTTTTCATGATTTATAAATATTAACATCATTCTACAGGATTTCCCTCACAGAGAAGGGCAAAAGCTACTTTTGCAACAGTCCTTTTCCTTACCATTGATGCATCAAGATATTGGCAGCCAGTTCCAGTGATGTGCATCTGTATAAAGAATGTGCACTGTGCAAGGGGCACAGTAATGAGGTGGCTGCAACTCATTATCTATCCATCCAGCAGAACAACGTTTCCTCTAAAAGATGTGCTTCTTTCTCAGCTTCTCATTGGTTTGTGCGATGTAACTTGAAAATAATGGGAATTCCTGGCTTGCAGTCTGAAAGTCAGGTTTAATATCTGCTTTTGTTCACTGCTTTTCCTTATAGCAACTGTTTATTTTTCCTAGTCTTTATCATTCTTTGTTACAGTCAATCCTTCACTATTTCTTTTACTGTTTGTTACTCTTAGCTTATTGCTTTTTTTTTTCCCTTTTGATACATTTTTGTGATACTTTTGGAATCACTTGCATTAATTTGAAAGTAGTTTTAAGTATTTCTGCCCAAAAGGTGACTAAAAGTTAAGTTTTGCAAGTGTACAACTTGCGAATCTAAGCTGTGAACAAAAATCATCTGCCTGGGACCCTGCATTCTCCTAGATGAAGATTATCTCTGCTGTTATTTGGAGCAATGCCTGAGTGCATTTGGAATATGTTCAGGGTCTCAGATGAGAACATGTATGTTGAAATTAGATAAAAACTAGTCAGTGAGCTTTGAGATATATGCCAGATGGAGGAATTGCTACAGTTAGAGGGCAATATCTATTTAATGTAGCAATAAAAACTGGTAAGGAAATTGATACACCTGCAAAATGCAGATACCACCAAACTAATGCAAATTGAGCCTTGGTATAGTACAGGCACACCAGGTCAAGGATCACCGTGGAGTGATAAGCCTCATGGAGACATAAACAGCTTGTTAATTCGCCAAATACAGTTATCTCAAATACAGAGGCAAGTAAGTTGGACTCTCTGCATGTCACTATGGCATTGCAAACACTGGGATCTCTGCAGTCCAGTGTAGTATAGATATTCCAAATACATGTTTAGACTGTATCTGTTTATACTCTTTTCCTGGCAGCATTCTTTTACATAAGCAAGCACTACTTTGTTTTTAATTACTGCATTTAATGGCTTGTCACAGCTCCAAGAGTGAATTCTTTAAGATCTAAATCTAAACATCCTTTTGGGGAAAATGCATTCTATGAAACACATCTAAAAATGGAAGAAATTTAAAATGACTGCTCTGATATAAGAGCAAGCTTTGTATTTTAAATAAGCACATTATTGTGTATGTACTTTATTGTCTTGACTGTGAGGGTGGTGAGGCACTGGAACAGGTTGCCCAGAGGAGTCGTGGATGCCCCATCCCTGGAAGTGTTCAAGGCCAGGTTGGATGGGACTTTGAGCAATCTGGTCTAGAGGGAGGTGTCCCTGCCCATGGCAGGGGGGTTGGAACAAGATGATCTTTAGGGTCCATTCCAACTCTGACCATTCTATGATTCTATGACTGAAAGAAGACGCCCTAATGCTATTACTATGTAGTGTAACTGCAAAACCACTATGCTTGGAGCAGATCGTAGAATCATAGAATTATAGAATGGTTAAGTTTATCTCTTCAAGCCATAGAGTTATTTTTTTTCTTTTTTTTAACTTTAAACACCTTTATTTCAGTAGTCAGCGAATAAAAATTTCCCTACATACTGTGTTCGCAATTAATCTCCATGACCCCATATCCTGTTACTTCTATGTGCTAAGATAAGAGTGTAACGTAATTTAGGTATCAAAATTCCCTTAGCAGTCAATGGAGGGCGGCAAGCTCTTTAGAAAGACACTTAATCCCATTCCCAAAATCAGAATGTCACTCTGCAATGGAGAGCCGTAGGATGGAGTTTTGTTGATCAGAAGTTGATCTATGTTTTCCATAGAACCATAGAATCACATACTCACATCTGATCTAGTTATCTAAATTCTCTGCATAGTCTGTGGTAAAAATAAGTACTTTCATTCATCCCAAAGTTGATTCCAAATAGGACAGATGACCTGGGTGTTAAAGATACCTTTTCTCCCACTTGACTGTTGAGGGAGATGCTGGGCACCTGCTTTAGGTCAAGAAGTCAGACACCTAACACCACCACTTTCTGTGTTGATCACTGAGGAGATTGCTTCGTCTCTTAACCAAGTCCTTGACGTTTCAGCCAAGCTAAATCCAAATGTAGGGGAGATGAATCCAGGCTTCGTGCCTCACATTTGCAGATGCTTATCTATTTAATTACATGTCTCTAATGCCTGTTTAGCACCTTTGATTCCTATGGCAAAATTCTGTTAAAATTTCTAAAAATAAGTGTGCTTCCAATAATTTAGGTAATGGTCTAATTTCTAGCTATGAGCGTAGATTACAAAATACTTTACAGAGGGATCTCTCTCCTTTCTTTGAAACTAAAGATTCTAGTGGGTGACTGTGCTGCATCTTCCCTCCTTTATATCTTTTCACACCTTTCCATTAGACAGAAAGCATTTCTTCCTGAAATACTTGTGTGATGTATGTATTCCTTCTGAGCGGTACAACACTGGATAAAAAAATCACAGTTTTCTTTCCTCTTCCTTAGATGGTGTTAATTAATGAATGTCACATGGTTCTCCAATGTGGCTTACATCATTATTCTCTTTTTCAGTTCCTTTCTAGTGTTTGTGCAGTGTGTAAACAATGCAATCAAATCTAGCACATCCAGTAATGGATTGCCTCATGTAATGGGGAAAGGGTGTTTGGAGACAAAGGGAGAAGATGTGTTTTATTGCAGCAGCTCTGTTTTATATTACAGCCCCATCTGCCTATGCCGGACCTTTGGATGACATCTGACAGCTCAAGCTAAAGCAATGATCGTTCGGAAAACACTTCAACAAATCAGCTACATAATCAGACCCAAACCAGATGCTGCTGCAAAAGACAAGTATCTTTTTCTCTACCAGTTTATGAATAACTACTCTTCTTATAACGATGATGAAAAATTGCATACAAACATTTTGTAATATTAGAAGCAAACTGCCAGATGAGGGAATGGGTCACATTACCTTTTTTAAAAACTAAATATGGTTTGTTTAGATAGTCTCTGTTAAATCGCTTTTCCATGAAATAATATTTTCAATGTAAGGCAATAGTATCATCAGGAAAGATTTTTTTAAGATCACCCATGTAGAAGTGCACTCCGCATGTACATACACCTACATCTGCTATTATAATAAGTACCAAAGATTTTTTTTTTACTTTATGTATACATAAAGTTCTACAGTGCTTATATTCTGAGATATAAATATTTTCTATTTTTGGTATAGAGGGTTTAATTGACTTCCCAGTGCAAATCAGTGAAGCCAATGAGTTTCCTCAGGTATGCAGCAACTACAGAACCACCTGTGCTAAGTGACAGTGTGTTGATTGACTGGGCTATCATTTTTCTTTTCTATTTCTTGTACTTCATACATTTTGGATTGTTCCTACTTTCATTGTCTGCCAATTTCTCATAAATATAGAATAATTATAATTATTTAGCACCAAATAGTCTGTTTAGCCCATTGTATGCGATAATTAGGTATAAAATAGGTACATTCTCTGCGATCTAAAAACATTACGAGAGACATCTTTCCTAAATTCTTCTTGATAGATCAGTCCACTAAATATAGAAATAAACAACTCCTCATGCTTATTTCCTTTCAAGGAACAGAAAACTTTGCAAAGTTGAGTTATGAGATATAGTTTGATCATTTTGGAGTGTTATTACTTTTAGTCTTAGCAATCTGGCAGTGCTAAAATATGATGATCATTTCTAGTGTTCTTGCCAGGAGTTCAAGACAGGTATGAAATTTAAGGCCTAATTTTGTTCTCCCTCTATAGTGGTATAAATCACAATGAATGCTACTTCATTCAGTGGAGATACGTCAATGTAAAATTAGATGTTGATCCTGATATCAACTGCCACTTCAAAAACACCACCAAAAATATTGCTTTATTATTATCATTATTGCACTTGATATTGGTATTTTGATATTTCCCAAAAAAAGCAATGCCAGACTGACACACTACTGTACAAACCATGTACCATACCATTATCCTAAAGTTTTGGAAAACATACTGTCTCCTGTCATTAATTCTTTGATTATCTGCCCCCTCATTCTGCAATTCTAGTTCTGTGGAACAGTTCATGGGCAGGGCATTTCTTGAATACACAACTCTGACAAAATCAGAACCCAGTTTATGATCAGATACTGCATGAGAACATAAAGAGAGAGGAGGGAAAAAGCACACAAATATGGCACTAATATGATCTTGTACAATTTAGTAGTGAAAATTACTTGGTCATTCTGAATAATTGAAGCTTTCTGATGCAAATAGATTATTATCAGCAGTCTCCATCTGCCTTCTACTTGCTTTACTAATTACTAGAAGCAAAAGTGTGTGTGACAAGGTTGGGGTTTTTAGCAACAGAAAAGAAAGATTTTCCTGTCTTCTGCTTTGTCCCATTGTTGAGATTTGCTAGTCCAGTGTTACTAGCTCTCTTGATTGCCAAAGGTGGTAAGAGTAATGCCTTTTGTGTTTTACTCTTGTCTTTTTAATTTTCTTTCTTCAATCCTCTCTCCTTCAGCAAGCTGGAAGATCTTTTATGTTATTCTGGCCTTTTCATGCAATACTGTGAACAGATTGGTGGTGTCAGGGAATTACAGCCAATCTGTGTTGAGGTTTGAAGAGGAATTGTTTATGATTAGGTGATTTACACTTGAAGTGGGCAGAAGATGGCAAGGCCTATAATTAGAAGGAGGGAAATTTATCTCCCAACAGCATGTTCCTCCCTCTGAGCAGAGCCCTAGAGTCAGAAAAGGGCAGATGTAAACACACTTCCCCTCCAAGCTGGCTGATTCTGCACCTGGGTTTGATTGAGTCTGGGTTGTTGCTGCCAGGAACAACAGTTGGAGTTCAGCGTGGTTAGGGAAGGCAAATTCTGTCACCACTGTCTTCTTTGCTTAGTTTATCTGCTGTGTTTTCTAAAACATTTTGTTGAAGCACATCTGCTTCTTCTGATCCAGCTGGCCAACTGTGCATGAACAAGCTGCAATGCAATACCTGCTCTTGGGTTTGAGCAGCTACAGGTCACTTGAAGAGCTGAAAAGGAACCAAAAAACCTCAGAGTAGCCATGTAAATAACATCTGTCTGAAGCTGAACAAAGAGACACTATCAATGTCCCAGCTCTATTATTTAGATCTGGGTAGGTATATCTCACTCCTGCTCTTCCAACTGTAACTCTACCTTTGCTTCAGGGATGTGGCTCTACCAATGTGACTAAATGCCGGTCGCCAGCAGGGGACAATGGCAACAAGACATTTTGGAGTTATTACTCCCATGTTTAACAGTTTAGAGAATGTGTTGGGTGCCATCACAAAGGGTTCACAATTCCCACTTCCAGGCTCTACTAAGCGCTACGTCAAGTTGCTGTCCGATTGCCTTATTGACATCTTTGGTTACCTTATGGGGGTATTTGGCACAGTGTCTGGGTTTCTGGGAGTGGCTTCTTTGTACACCAGTGTCACCCAGCTCCCATGGTTTACTGTGTTCCATTCTCAAGGGTGTCATAGAGAAGAAATATAAAAAGACCTTCTGGCTAGAAGTATGTCCAATAATTCAACTCAACCGCATTTCTTCTTGGAACAGCCCGACTAACCCACAGATTAGTTTTGCTGTCCATTTTAAAAGTCTGCATAATGATTTGTAAAGTTTCAAATTTATCTCAGCTAAGGCTTAAAGTGGTAAATTTGTCTTTTGGCTGTAAAATGACCTCCAGCTAAATGTATTCTTTTGTTGAACAGGAAATTAAAGAATATTTGGCAACTAAGAAGGTTTTCCCGTGGACAGAAGTTGTTTTGTTTTGGTTTGCCTGTCCGTGAAGCCATTTCTTGTTGGACTTTTTTCATTTTCCCTCACTCTAACCTTGAGGGGAAAAAATTAAATTTGGAAGATTGAAAGCTATTAAGAGATATCTAAGAATTAAGAGAAGGATGTGTGCTGCCAGATTAGAACTCCATCTCTAAGAAATCCTAGCCGATTCCTAATATTTCTAGTCTATGTGATTTTCCAACCAAGGCAAAGTTACTGTCACTCAAGAAGCTGTTAAGAAAAAGGTGGGAAAAGATACACAGTAATCATGGCAATGTTTTTAACGTAATGACTTTATGTACATCTGGTAAACATGGGGGATTTTGGAACAAACAGATTTCCTCTTTAACGATTTTTTTCACTGTTTGCCCTCCCTCAGTTTCTCACAGACATAGATATGATAATTAATTTCTATAGCTCATAAAAGATTTTCTGCAGGAGACATAAAAGGAGACTGATTACATTCCATTGTGAATTCTTAGAGAGCGCAGCACAAGTATTCACATTGCCTTCAGCCTCTCCCTGCTCTGCGGTAGGAAAGAGCTCCCAGGAGTTAGTTGACCTCTGTATGTGACCAGTAGTTCCAGTTCAGGAGTGTTATTAACATTCATTGAGTCTGAAGAAACAAAATAAATGGTTTTAGACAGACTACCAGCTTCAATAAGCCAGGAAAGGATGGGTTATTTATTAAATATGTACCTTTACAAAAGGTTGCTGATATTCTTGCTATATAACAGGCAGAAAGAGATTGAAAAATGAAGCAATACAAACGATATAGCTAAAAGTCAACAAAAATTGAGCAAAAATAATCTATACCTCAGAAACACAGGTAAGGAGAAAATAGACAGGAAGTAATCGTAGAATTGTTTCAGTAAAGATTACAGTGAGAATTTGAATTTATTCTCTAAATTCCTTCACAGATTAAAAACCAGCACCAAAAAGGGAAACATCCAGAGATTTCAAAGCATGAGGTTTTGCTGTGGAAAAGTTACATAACAATATATAATACTGGAAATCACTGAAATGATAAATAGCTAGAAATTTGAAAAAAATCAATCTTTCATAAAATCCTCCAAAAACTGATATGTTTTTTAAAGTATCTGTGGCATCTGAGCATTAAAACTGGTTTTGAAGACCTATCCTCAGCAAGTTCCCTGATGATACCAAACTGGGAGGGCTGGCTGACACTCCAGAAGGTTGTGTCACCATCCAGCATTGCCTGGACAGGCTGGAGAGCTGGGCAGAGAAGAACCTAATGAGGTTCAACGAGAGCAAGGGTAGGGTCCTGCATCTGGTGAGGAAGAATTCCAGGCACCGATGCAGGTTAAGGGCAAACCTGCTGGAAAGTACTTCTGAGGAGAAGGACCTGGGGGTCCTGGTAGACAGTAAACTATCTATGAGCCAGTAATGCGCCCTTGTCGCCAAGAGAATACTGGGCTGTATAGGGAAGAGTGTGGCCAGTAGGTTGAGGGAGGTCATTCTCCCCTTCTACTGCACTTGTGAGACCTCAGCTGAAATCCTGCATCTAGTTCTGGGCTCCCCAGTTCAAGAGAGACAGGGAACTAGTGGAGAAAGTCCAATGTAGGGCAAAAAAAAGCTGATTAAGGAATTGAAGCATCTCCCTTAGAAGGAGGAAATGCTGAGAGAGATGGGACTCTTTAGCCTGGAGAAAAGAATGCTGAGGGAAGACCTTATTAATGTTACAAGTATCTAAAGGGTGGGTTGAAGGAGGATGGAGCTTGACTCTTTTCAGTGGTTCCCCGTGACAGGGCGAGGGGCAATGGGCCAGCAAGGGCATCATTTTCATAAGCCTTAAACTTAGAATTTTGCTACTAAAAAATCAGCTTAAACATCCTGACTTTCCTATCCTCCTGTTATTGGATAAAGAAACATGGCAGAACTTTTCAAAGGACAGAGCCAGAGTTTTTCAAGGTATGTAAGGAAAGAGATTTCAGAAGTAATACATATCTAGCTTCCACTAAATGCCCACCTGCCTCTTTGTATCACTCTAGTTGTACATCTACTGCCTAGTAACTTCCTGACAGAATGTTTTTCTTACTCTTGATACATTGCATAATGTGCCAAGAATAAGATAAGAATTCTGATTCTGTTTATTTATATTAAATTTCATTGCTTGACTGACACCAAATATCTGAGTCCTCTGAGCTCTAAGACACTTTTTAGATGAGTAACAAACAAGCTGAGAATACACTAGAGCTGCAAGTCAAATACAAAATAATGCAACATGAGAAGTCCTGAATGTCATTATAGTGTTTTAAATTTATTTACAGTATGGTTGCTCTTTGATGCTTGTGAACATTCTGGGTCCAGTCAATTTGTGGTGCACTGCAGGAAATACAGCTATTATTCAAGATTCTAATCTCTGTGTATTCTAGTGTGAAAATTAGTTCTCTGATATTAAATCCAGTTCTGTAGAAATGAATTTTGCAATATAAAGAATGGATGCAGCTATGATATAAATGATGACTAGAGCCCCACTGCAGGTTCTGTATCCTGTTGTCTCATCCTTCTCTGGAGCCCAGGCTGTGCCCCATAGCCCCAGCCACAGCAGGATGCCTAATCCATGGGGAATTAGCCTGCAGCTCGCAGAGACACAGTAAGCACAGACCTTCTGGCTTTAAGGCTGCTGTGACCCTTTCTCTGCCACAGTGCTGGCTCCATTTTGACTTCCAGTACAGCACCAGAGATCCTCTGTGGAGCCAGTAACTGCAGGGATGTGCTGAGTGGACTGAGTGATGCCAGCACCACAGCAGGGGAGACGGGACTAACACGAAAGCAAAAACCTTCATGATCTGCCCTGCAAATCTGTGCTTGGCATTACATACTCAGCATCCAAATGCCTAGTGAATCACAGGTCACATTCATTAATTCAGGCTTCACTTCAGCTAGCTGATTAAACACATAAAACAAATGAATATTCCCCTTGATTTCAATTAGATCATTCAATTTAAAACTAGGCAAATGCTAATCTTTGCTGAACTAGGGCCATTGCTGTTCCATCATAAAATCTATGACTTCATTTGAAGGCACAAAAAGGGATAGAGAAGACTGCCTGCTATAATGTATGAGAAAAGACATGTTCAAAAGTAGGATTCGTGTCTTGGTTTTGTTCTCTCTAGGCTGCAAATACAACCTAAGCTGCTGAAACTACTAAATCAAATATAGCATTTGTGGTGTAAGACACTCGGATGATTTCTGATTCATTGTAACTCTTTCCCTGGGAGTTAAGACAAAATCATGTTGGCCAAAATGAAAAACTGAGTGGTCATTCTGGATGTGTCAGCCACCTGTGGATGATCCATTGGAAGTACTTGCTTTGGCATTTATTAGCATCCTCAGCTGTGGACCACTCACAGCTGCCAAAGACTTATAGTTGGATGTTGCACATTCTGCTATTCTAAAATTCAACAACACGCTTCAAGCTAACCAAGGAAAGGTAGCAGCCTTCTGACTTCAGTGTGTTCATCTTGGATTCTAATGCCCATATTTGAATGGTGAGTGTAACATTTGGACCATTTGTACGGTTGCCATGAGAATAGATTAATCAGAGCTTTTGGAGTGAATGCCATACTGCTAAGCACCATAGAAATGCCTGTAGATAATATTTTTTAAAAAGTTACTGTCATCATTCTCTTCACATATGCTCTGAAAGCTCTTAAAAGCCCTCTCTGACCCTTTCTTATTCAGTCATTTGTCTTGCAAAATCAGCTGCTTAGTATGTGCTTGTGTGGTGCCATAAAGGATTGTGATGAGGTAAAGGCTGAAGCTCTAACTTTAAAGAATTCAATAATAGGTACTATATCGTGGATTTCTTTCAGGACTGAAACTAAAATCAGATGGGTGAGATTGGAAGGAAAAATAGTCA
This sequence comes from Thinocorus orbignyianus, assembly GCA_013400375.1. Classification (NCBI taxonomy): domain Eukaryota; kingdom Metazoa; phylum Chordata; class Aves; order Ciconiiformes; family Thinocoridae; genus Thinocorus; species Thinocorus orbignyianus. The sequence goes on along the minus strand of VXBW01002905.1, from coordinate 501,785 downwards.
TAAAGAAGGTGTAGTGAAACGCGGGGAGAAATTTGTTTTATCCTAAATAATAAGAAATAAAATGATATATTGTATACGGCCATGAAAATTATGAGAGGGCTGGAACACCTATCTGTGAAATAAGGTTCAATTGGGGCCATTCAGCCTGGAGAAGAGAAGGTACCAGGGAGACCCTCTTGTGGTTTTTCAGTATGTAAAGGCGGCTCATAAGAAAGACTTTTTACGAAGGCCTGCAGTGACAGAAGAAGGGGCAATGGTTTTAAACATAAGGAAGAAATCTTTTATGATGAGGGTGGGGAAACACTGGAACAGGTTGCTCAGAGAAGTTGTGCCCAGGGTCAGGCTGAATAGGGCTTTGAGTTACCCAATCTAGTGAAAGATGTCCCAGCCTACGGCAAAGGGAGTGGAACTAGGTGATCTTTAAAGGTCCCTTCCAACCCAAATCATTCTGTGGTTCCATGATTCTATGGATCTATGAATGACTGAATCTGTTTGATGAGCAGAAAGGACCAGTAACACCATGACCTGGCTCATCAAAAAAGGAGAGTTCAACTCATAGTCAAAAGCCATGTTAATAAGACAAGACAGAAATGCTACTTAAGTAGGTACTAGCTGCATAGATAACAGCATGGAAGTTCTACATGCTGACTAACAAAAGACAATTAAATTAAAAATGTTTCTGACAATGTTTCATCTGTGCTGCTGAAGACTATGAGCTTGGAACAGACACAACCTCTTCCTTTTATGCCTTGTGGAACTCCATAATAAGGGCTATGTCTCACAAAGAACAGCAAATTTTGGAGTACAGCTGGGAAACTGAAGAGTACAATGAAACAATATTTAAATCTGCTTTTCAGTGAAGGCTCTTTGCAACAAGCTAAATCTTTGCATAAAAGAGTGCAACAGTAACAAAACCCAATATCAATGCAAAAATACTAAAAACATTAAAAAAGAATGAATAGAAGCAAAATGGTCAAGAAACCAAATAGCCAGCATTCTGATTTGAAATGCCACTCTGAAACATAGACCCTCTCCAGCTGGAAAACAAAAGCCAACAAACAGGCCTTATTTTCCAGAAACTACTGACTGCAGTTATACCAGTGTGATATCTGGTTAAATCTAATATATTTTATTTCATAGAATCATCATAGAATTGCCTAGGTTGGAAGTGACCTCTGAGATCATCTAGTCCCATCATTTAACTCTACTATTACTCTGAATTTGCTCTTGACATTCATCACCCTCCCTAACCTACGGGGCCACTCCTCCTCCTCCCCTTCTTTGCCTGTCCCTTCTGAAGAGTTTGTAGCTATCCATTGCAGCACTTCAGTCATGTGAGTCATCCCACTACATTTCCATTATGTTGATTACATCATAGCTTTCCTACTGTACAAGGACTTCCAGCTCCTCCTGTTTGTTGCCCATGCTGCATGCACTAGTATAAAAGCACTTCACCTGGGCTACCGGTCCCACCACCTTGTTGGTGTAGGAAGGCCTAACTTCTACCTGACCATTTCCAGGCTCAGGCCTGGTTCCTAATCCATCAATGAGGCTTGTGTTTCTGCTGATGGATCCTGCCCCTTTCACCTTCAAACTTAGCTTATAGACCTTTCGATGAGGCCTTCCAACTCCTGTGCAAAGACCCTTTTCCCCTTTTGAGAAAAGTGTACCCTATCTGTCTCCAGTAGGTCTGGTGTCATGCAAACCCTCCTGTGCTTCATTTAGAAGTGTATGTTGGAAGAAAATGAAGAATTTTGTTGTGAAAAGTGGAGTAATTACATATGTAATTGTATGAAGAGTAAGTATCCTGTGCCAGTGGCCTCACAGTGATAATGTACGTTTGAGTAGCTGAAAGTGTGTATCTTCAGCAACCACATAACACAGAAACGCTCTTCTTAACCAAATATATTCTGTAGCATCTGCATAAATCATCAGGAGTATTTCTGTTTGGTTTGTTGGGTTTTTCTCACTCACACCAGGGGAAGCAAGATATAAATGAGATTTCCCTGGAACAGGTATGTTGCCTGTGACCCTGAACTTACTACAGAAACAAGTAAATGAAATATTTACATGCTGTTAATATTACTGATTCAGTGGAAAGAGTTCTTAATTAAATAAAAGATGAATAATATGAGACCTAAAAAAAAATTGATATCTTCTTGTATTTCTCTGTGCTTATGATGAAAAGAAAGATTCCTGTTAATACAAGACAATAACACACCTAAATGTCTTTCACAAGGTCAACATGCAAGAAATAATATGAAAGAAAACACATGAACTCATTATTTATACTGTAGAGTCACTATTAGGGCTTTTCAGAAGACTACATCTCAAAAACTGAAAATTAAATAAGAAGCTATGTTTTTCAGAAAGATTAAGGGAAAATATTTAAAGAGATAGGCATGTACTTGCTAGAACAAGAGAATTTATGAACTGACAAAACTGTATGGACACAAAAAGGCACATTTTCCAATATCCAGCAAAAGGACAGTAGATTCCTTAGAAGTTAAAGGTATGATTATAGATAATTCCAGTGACTGAAAAATTGGCTCAAAATTGATGAATAATACACCCAGGAGTATATTACACCTTTAATGCCTCTGTTAGTTCCTGTGGCTGATTGGATAGATCTGGAGTATACAACATGACTTAATACTATTTTCCATAGTTCCTCTAAGTCATAAATGAATTATTTTCTCTCTAGAAAAACATGTTTAAAATATTATCTTTCTGTACAGCATATGGATTTTAAGTTTGGAATTATATGCATATCCTGGCTGAATTTATGTTGTCATATGAGTTTGTTTAGCTTGTTTATACAATTATACCCCAACCAGAAAAGCAATGGATATTTCCTTATTGGATTTTTTGTTGTTGTTTTTTTCATGTGAAGATTACAAATAAAGTTGGGAGGACTTTAGCTTACCATTCTATTCTGACTTGTTAAAACAGTGTGTGCTTGTATACTTTGAAAGCATATACAATGTCATGAAAACATAGAACATAGACCCAGTCTGTATCAGAAAAATTCTTCAGTGCTCTTATTGAAAAAAAAAAAAAAAGGTGAATGCTATTCCATTTTGCAAGATCTAAACTTTGAGCTGAGATCATCTCCTCTCTCTATGATATGCTAACCTAGTAAGCTACAGCTGAACCAAAACAATTGTAAAGAAATATCTTATTTTTCCAAATATATTAGACCCTCCAACATCTCAAATAACATTTTAAATTAACTAATGCATCTGTCTGTGAAATACATTAATTAGCACATCTTAAAAGGAGTTTATCACTGTTTTCTGTCTTTGTAAGTTTTACCACTGATTCATTTAGTGGCATCTCACCAAAAATTCAAAATTTTTTGTTGATAATTCACAGTTCATGACCCTCAGTTTCTCACCTACCCTAATTAATGTCTTAAGAAAGAGATTTTCAAAAGCCAAGATGGTGGTCATAAAGCCAAATAAACTTGACAGAGAAGAACTTTCTGGATCCCATTTATCCCTCAGAGATGGATAGGTACCTAACGACAAAGTAACTCAGCCTAGCTGCAATTAAGAGCCATATCTTGAAATGAAAGACTTTTAAAAGGACACTTCTTTAACAATTCTTAGGGAAAGAAACATTGTTCATCATCTTCTTCTCTTTAATCTGTAATATTTCACAATTCAAATGCTAGTGGTATTCTCTTTAGCCACAATGGTGAAATGACAGAAGTAAGACAAGCACAGAAGTGAGGGATGGTTACAGTTGCAAAGACCTCTGAGTGTCATCTGGTTCTTGTTCAAACTCCCTGCTCAAAGCAGGATCAACTACAGAAGGCTGCTCAGAGCCATGTCCAACGAGGTTTTGAATACCTCCAAGGATGTAATTTCTCTGGGTAACCTCTTCCAGAGTTTGACCATCCCCACAATAAAAAGGTTTTTTCATTTGTTTAAAGTGAATTTCTTGCTTTTCTTTTTGTGTTTATTACCTCTCTTCCTCCCACTGGACATAATCAAGAAGAGTTTGGCTACATCCTTTTGTTTCGTCCCATGATGTATTTACAAACATTGATCAGGTGTCTCCCGAATTTCATCTTTTTCAGACTCAACTGTCCAAGCTCTTACAGTCTCTCCTCACACAAGAGATGCTCCAGTACCTTAATCACCTTCATGGCCTTTGATAGGCTCACTACAGTATGTCCATGACTCTCTTGCATTGGGAAGCCCAGAACTAGAGACAGCAGTCCAAGTGAGTCTGACCAGTATTGAGTAGAGGGGATTACCTCTCCCGACCTGCTAATAATGTTGTTCCTAATGCAGCCCAAGATGGTGTTGACAAAGACACATTGCTGGCTGTCCTAACTTGGGGTGGAACAGAGCCAAGTTTTGGTTCAGTGGGAGAGGCTCTTGCTTGTATTTGTTGCTGTGGTAACTGGGGTTCAGCTGACAGGGTTGTTTCACCCGGTGGAGGGGTCCCACCTGCAGGGAGGAGCAGACAGGATCCAAACTGGCCTATAGAGTAGTCCATCCCATCTGTCCCATGCTCACTATAAGAGCTGAGGGATCAAAGGAACAGGCGTGTTTGTTCAATGGCAGGTGAATCTGAAGTTTTCAGTATGTTAATAGCCTTTGATCCCAATCTGTGCATTTTTTAATCCGTATCTGAAGTCCAGTTGCAATCTGTCATTGAGTAGCATCTAGGACTTTACAAATGCCGGCTGGTGATGTGATCATCATCCTAGGAGCTTTGTTTTTGTATGCTTTGCATTGTTTTCTTTTGATTATTTTATTAATATTTTCATTAATTTAGTTTCTTTTTAAACTCATAAGTCTCTTCTCTCATCTTTCTCTTCCCGAAGGGAGATGTTCTCCTTCCTTTGAACAGCAGACGAGTAAAAGAGAGCATCTCCCAAAAGTTTTGGTGGCCAGCCAAGCTTAAGCCATGACATTCTGTTTGTCTGTGTGGATGTTACCAGAGGTAGTGTCCTTCCAATGACACTGTACCCCAGCAACTGCTTGCAAACCTGTAACTTCTCCTGTTTCTTCCCTACACTGTGTGCATCAGGATACACAAACATCAGATAGGTGCCTAGCAGTGTTGATTTGTCAGTAAATATGAGGTGTAGAATGCACAAGTAAAATTAATAGCTTTTATTAAATTAGAGCATAGGTGATACCAAAAGTTGTGTTTTAACACAAAGACTATATGCCATGGAGAAGAAAGAGGCCAGGCTAAAAATTATTGTGATTTTCTACATTTATGCAAGGGTAACATCACCCTCAGAGATGTGACTGTTCTAATGTTGGCTGGTCGGACTACACCACCAAAGTTCAGGTTGTTTCTTAAATATTCTCTAGAAACTGGTACTTATTGCATCCACCTACAAAACTTGTCTTGCCAGTACATGCACCACTTGCATGGGATGTGCCAAGCAAGGATTGAAAATCTCTTGATCTGCTTGAAGGTTTGTGTTTCTCACTTCTCAGGAAGTGTCTTAGAAATTATTGTGAGTCACTTCCAGCCTGCTTTGTGAAAGCTATTCATGCACATGTAATTAGTAATTGTTCTTTGGTCTAGAAACCAAGTATAGGCCAGTAATTAGGGAAGTTCTGTCCAAGCACTAGATAGAGCACAGCGCATCTCGTTTACTAGCTGAGTAATTTACTCAAAACATAACTTTAAAAATTCACATTGAAAAGATCTCATTCCTCCAGACCCCTATACTTAAACAATATGCTAATATTGGCTGTAGGTTATTTTCCAGGTGGGCATTCCCAGAGGATGGAGTTGAATAGGGAATGTCAACTTTGACGTAATTCTCCAGTGCTCTAACCTTTCCAATAAAAGGTTCTCAGCTACAGTTCATTACTTCATTGTAGGAATCAAGTTCTTCAGATGAGATATATGGACTGCAAATCCCCACTTGAACATATGTATGAAATCACACATCAGTGAATGTAGGAAAGATTTGAATTTGACTGAACTGCAGACTTAAGCATCAGAAGTATCAGCTGCATGCTTGCTGTGACACTTGATGTTTCAAATTCACACTTCTAGCATATGAACAAAAAAATAAAAGAAGCATAAATATTCTTCAATTTATTTTACTTCATGTCTAGTGAGGATAAAAATATAATTTGCATAAGTTCTGAATTTAATTCTGTTACCCATAGGAGAAGATCTAAGTTTTGTTAAGTATTTTAATTCTTCTGAATCCACATATTTATATAAACTCAAAGGGTAATGAAAGAGATTTCAATGGGGCTACACTAAAGGATAATTTCTTTGTTGTCTTACTTGCTAGTTTCACATCAGAAAAATTTATCCTATAACTCTCTTCCATAAAGAAGGGGAGAGGGACACCCTAATAAAATTGGCATTCAGAGTCACTAAGATTCTTCAGTACATAGCACTTGCCCTTCAGATGCCGAAACAGAAGGACACAAGTCTTCTAAAGACAGTGTTAAATCTCTCAGTCTCATGTATGTGTCTCAAATATTGTGTCTCATTTTGAATGGCACTAGATGTCTACATTTGGAAAATTAAACATAAGAACTAAGAGGCAATAATATTTGAAGATGTCTAAATTAATGTGTGCATTTGTCTAGAATCACAGTATAGTATACGGAATTTACAGAGATACTTGTTTGACCAGAGATTGTCTTCTGCTTCAGGTTGAAGTAAGTAGGAATTTAATCTTATTGAACTTCATTGGCTAGACTTCCATTTGGATGTAATAACCAAACCACATTCAGATTCCCACATGTAGGTGCCCTTGAGCTGCTGAAAGTCAGGTGTCAATCTGGACAGGATCATGATTTTCAACAAGCTTCAATGAAGCATTTTTCCAGAACAGAGATTGTTGCAATACAAAGCAGAAAAATGAGCCTGAAGGTGTGACTAGAAGAGGCATCTAGAACAGTTTAGGTGTTAGGGAACTAGCAAAAGAATAGAAAACTCCACGATGAAAGTAAACTATTGGCATAGAACAAGGATCTTAACCTCATATCCTCTTTTCCACTCATAATATTTTGGCCATTGCTTGTGTTTCAGGAAGGATAAGGTTGTAAACATTCCTGTTCTGTTTCTACTTACTCAGAATGGTAGACTGAAAGTGAAGTAATCCTTTCCTAGCTACTTGAAATTACTTGTACACTCAATACAGGAGGACCTGCGTCAATATGTTGTGAATTTCTGGGTTGTCTGGGGTTTTTTTCCTGAGTAGCACACCACTATGAACAATTTTAACTGAAAAATTCTTAATTTCAGATAAAACAGAAACTAAAACTATGGGGAAAAAAAGAAATAATATAACTTTAAATCTCAACATTTCAAAAACAAGCCACAGAATGTTTAATTATTTCCTCCAAATTTAGTTAGTTATATGAACTGCAATTCCTGGTTTTGGAAGCTACTCTAAATTACATATTTTTTCTCTACTAGCTCAAGAGGGAAATACACATTTGATTTATGATAATTTGGCAGTTCATGGTGACATATTTGTTTTTTCATCCTCTGGCTTTTTGATTATTTGAAAACAGTCTTGAAATTAGTATCTAAGAAGAATGATGTCTTAAAGACATGGCTGTCACCTGATTAAAAATATTAGATGCAGCAACTTGCCAATTCCTGCTATTCTTTTAAACAAAGTTTACTTTAAATCATCCAGGAACAAAATGAACTTTTAGTAAATTTATTTAAAAGAATAAAGTAACAAATAATAAAATTCTTAAAATACTCTAACTACCATAAGAGGCAATAGTCTGAAGCAGTAAGAACATAAGATGACACCAGTATAATATTCATTTATTCTGAATTAGGCAAAGAGGCTCGCAGCTGTATTCAAAATTGCTCTGTTTTTAAAGAGCACCAAAGTCCTTCTCAGTGTACTACGCAGGATAGAGTGACTCTTCCTCTCTTTATTATTATCTCTGGCATTACAGAATGAAATATTCATTTTCCCACACATCCTCCCCTTTATTGGTTTTCAAAGTACTGCTCAAGAGTTAGATTAAAATTTACTTTTCCTTAATAGACAAAAAACAACAACTCATTTTTAACTACTAGGCTGGGATTTCAGTATGCCTCACATCTATCACCTGTCTGGAAAAATACGTGTAGGGGATCCTTAATAGGTAAATCTCTCATTGACAAATTAAAAAGTTCCTCAGTTTTTAAGATTAACTGTTTTGAAATTCTTATATTTTCAGATTGATCCATCCTTTAGAACAAAAAATAATGAAGATAATAGTAATGTCTGAGACTTTTTAACCAAAAAAGGGGCTCTGCTCTTTTTTATCTTCTCTTATCACTGAGCACAGGATTTGAGGCAAAGATCAGACGTATATACATTTGATAAAAACCAAAAGTTCTAGAGACCCATTGTTCAGATCTTATCTAGTCTCTTGCTAGCATCATTAAAAGAAGCTTATTTGCAGCTAATTCTGTCTAAATTCATGGTCCTGGATTTCTTTTATTTTTCTCCATACTGTCACCAAGACCTCATGAGTGCGTTATTCTGTTTACCCAAACCAGGAACTGAGAAACAGATGAGTGTTAATGCACAGCGAAGATGAATGTTTCTGCTTACTTTTCTCTCTTCTTGTGCCTATATTCTATATCCAAACACAATGCAATGGTTGAGTCAAAAAAGTAGTACTTTTTTAATAATAATTCATCAGTGTTGTTTGCAAGTGGACGAATTAAAAAGGCATACTGCTAATTTCTGAAGAGGTTTAGATTGTAGGTTTCTAAAAAGTCGTTTGGGTCCACAAGGTGCACAAAGGCCCCAAATAAACACAGCTTTTCAAGGCTGATCTCCATACTTAAACCACGTACAATTTGTTCTGATCATCTCTTGGCCCTGTATTTTCAGTAGAGACTGGACAAATCACAGCCATCAAAGAACACTCCCTATCCTGGTTCTTCCATATTCTTTATTCACCTTCTTCTTACCACTGCGATGTTATACATGGCTAGAAATGGAAGGTTAATCAAACTTATCTCTGTGCTACAAAATGGTAAAGGAACTCATAAATATGAGACTTCCTGTTGAGCTTCCCATCCTACTTTCTTCTATTTTCACCTACAGCACCTGTCCTTTAGCACTCTGGAGTCTGGGAGACAGTTTTCATGCTTTGCTTTAAAAAATACAATAAAATAAAATCAAGAACTATGCAAAAGTACACAGGTTTGGAACACTGGGAAAATATTATAGCATTGAAACAGGGCAATGGAATATGATATCCAACAGTTAGCTGAACAGTACATTCAATTTTTTATTTTGCTGGATCCAAAATTTGAGTGGAAAAGTCAATAAATGGATGTTGACCAGATTTCGAAGGTGTACGTGTTGAATTTCTGATATTTTTAAAGGAAAGGTTCAGTGTCTTAGGTGGTTTTGAACAGAGTTAATTATATTTTTTTAAAAAATTATTTTGATAAGCTATCAAGTCTAAATATCTTTTGCTGACATTTCTTTGAAAAATGCAAGGGGATAATCTTTTCTCCTGTAAATGTAATAGTGGAAATGCATGAGAGTGTATGCTGACTTCCCCAGCTTCATTCCTTGTGGTCTCAATAAAACTAATTTACCACCTTTTTCCCCTGCTCTTACCTAGAAGTCCTCCTGTTTTTTCAATTAAGTCAGTTCTCACAGCTTCTTTGTAATCATACCCATGATTGACTCTCCCTTGGGAATAATGGCAGCTGCTTTCTGGTGAATGTTAACTAGTGTAATTATATTCTCAAATACCATAAATGTCTACTTAATTCCCTAAATTGTCAATACTGTTTGTAAAGGATAAGTGAAAAGAAAAATATTTGCCCTCCTGGTTTATTTAGAATGCAAACTGCTCATGTCAGGAACTGCCTGCATATATTTGGGTAGTGGCTCACACAACAGGGCTGTAGTGCTCATAAAATACTATGGAATCATTAATGCTATGAACTTCTTAATTTTAGAAATCTAAGCCATTTTTGGGTGCACCAGAGATTATGAGTGATAACTTTCAAGTCTTAATTTTGGGAAGCTGCAATTCCATAGCTAACAAGAGGCAGCCCAAAGTCCTTGATCCCGTTACACTACCAAAAGCTAAACTTCAATTGAAAAAGGAAGTACACCTTTTGAATTACCATTATAACTGATTTATATTTTTTTATAAAACCTATTTCTTCTACAATTCCTTTTAGAGATACTCAGTTTGAATGTCTGTATCATGGTTAAAATGTTCTATTTTTAATGTTTCCCTCACGTGTAATAGGAATTCCATTTCTCCAGGCTGATGACAGGATTGTAGTATAGTACACGGAAACACTGAAAGCCTTTTTAAAGGTGCTTTCAGAGGCTATTGAAAATATTAGCTTTATCCTGAAATGTCTCAAATACAATAGATTATGAATATTTGAACAGATTTTTCCATAGGAATAATTAAATATATGGAAAGACAATGGGAATAAAAAAAAGTGAGAACTAGAATCAAATGAACTACGCTTACACTGAAAGAAGTCATCTAGTAGAAAACAGGCAAAGAAACCTGAGAGAGACATTCTGAAACTTTGGAATATATGTCAATCTACAATTTGTGAAAACACTCCTCTTTTTTTTTTGAGAAAAGTTAAATTTGGCTTTTAGCAAGTTTAACTCCTTGCAGACAACAAGTCCACTAATTAAATACTTGGACCCTGCTGATTCTGTGATGGTTAAATGGCTAATATTAGAAGTATTACAAAGTGATCCATGTCAAAAGTAATTTCTGAGAAGCTCGAGTGAGGACAGAAAAGCTAGTTGCAAAATCACTAGCTATTAAGAAACTGGAAAAAGCACCCCTAAACCATTGAAGACCTGAGCTATTGGATCTCATGACAATAAATGTGAAAATTAATATCCTAGTTATTTCTAATGCACTTAAAAATATTTACAGGTTCAGAAATGCGGACAAAGGCATTTTTTAAATAAAAAAGTAGCTTAATTTGAAAAAAGCATATATTTGTTTATTCATCTTGTCTATAATGTAAAACTCACTCTGAGCAGAAATTTAATTCTCTTTTACCACCGACACTCATTGTGTGGGTTTTTTCTGCACTGGAAGTGTGTGATGTCTGTTCTCACAATTATTTTATAGTTGTGCTAGGGTGTAAACTTCTATACGTGATTTTTTTTATCCAATCACTGTGAACTTGTCTGGGATCAACTTTAGTAAGATTTGACTTTACTGGGAAAAAAATAGGTGAAAAGCATTAAGTAAAAACATTTGTTTTAGTACAAATATGCAGGTAAAATAATTCTAAGGATGATATCACTGGAATCAAAAATATGGAAGAACTGGAATTTTATCTTCTAATTCTCTTAGAGAGTGCTGAAATACAAGTTTCTTCATTTGCAATTACACTTTCCAAAAGGTGATCACTTTTTGCTTGCAAGAAATTATATTCATTCAATATCAGATACAAATTGAATAATTGGAAAGAAAGGGATATTACCACTCTGTATTTTAGTGTAGTTTTAATCTGCAAATATCCTAATTGCTTTGCTAGTTGTGCATAAAAGTGGAGATTAGTATGTCTTAAAATCGAATTATATCTATGTTTTATTCAATTTTAATTCAAAAAAATTGTATGATAAATAAACTAAGAGCATTTTTTTCCAAATAGACTAAAAAGAAATATTTTATTCAAGTGCTTTCTTAAAAATAAGTCTTTCATTTTGAAATGTTGTTACTTTTGCCACATTCTGTGAACATTTCATGTTTGATTAGCATTTTACAGCTGATTCTTCACAAAATGTCTGAATGGTTGAACATAAAAGATTTGCATCTGATACCTGTGGGAGAAGGAACAACAGTTGTACTGAACAGCATTTGACAGTTGCTTTGGACGGAAATGGGAAAGAAAACTTTGTATTATTCAGATCTCTATAATTTCAAAGAAGTAATAAATAATAGCTAGATTGATGATCTTGTTATCTCTATCTGCACAGAAAGTGAAGTGGACTATGACCCCTTTCTTGGATTTTTTTTCATTAGCTGGGAAGTGGCACTCTCACTCATTCCATGCCAGAATGGTTTAATATTACTTCAGTCAGAAGAGTAGTAGCATTGCAATTTCCAATATTTTCTGGGAATTATTAGCCTATTTGCAACATAATCCATAATACAAGAAGGTACAAAGCTAATAAAACTGAGGATTTCTCTAGGTACCCATTTGAAACACAGGAAAATGGGTTTGCTAATTTCTTAATTATCATTAACTTTATCCTCACAGTTCATGACACAAGGTGTAATGTGATTGAATGAATACAATATGTGTGGTTTTTGTGGGTTTTATTTTTTAAAAGATGAGTAAGCAGCAATATACTTAACCAAGCACTTTACTGAACTAATTTATGACAATTTTACAATGCTAATTAAAGATGGAATGATAAAATGATCCAATCAAGGTCATAATTAAGAGTAAGACAATAAATCAATATGTGAAATTATTAAATCATCAAATGAATACACCAAATAATCAACTGAAATTATAAGGCTGACACCAGAAATAGTTGTTTCTGGTAGTCAAGTAGGGAAAATCTGAAATCACTCTTGGTCTAAGACATCAGTTGGGTTTTTCAGGCAATACAGAGAGTTGACTTGGTGTCTGAAGGCTCTTTCCAGGAAAGTTATCTGTCTTAGTTTCACTCAGTAAAGTAGACAGTTGAGTCTTTGGCAATTCCACTTAGTAAGATTTTAATTAATGCTTTGTTTTTATTTTCCTGTTTTGTAAAACAGCATTGTAACTCACGTTCTAAATATATACGAAGAAATGGATAAATAATGTCCAACTTGAGAGTTTCTATGAAATTGTTTTGTTGTAATCCAAGTGAAGATATGATGAAAGAGCAGAAGGAAGAGGGACTGGTATTAATATCTGGAAATATTTTTGTAGCAATAGTTACTCTGACTGCTTACCTTAGAAATGTACTAGTAGAGCAATATGGGTGAGACATTCCTACAACAAACCACCACGAGATTCAAGATATCTATCTCTCGGGAACCTTGATTTAAATGGAACAAAGAAGTGCATGAAGTTTATAACTAAAGAAGTGCCTTTACACAATCAACAGAAGATGAGGAAACAACACACACACAAAAGCCTTAAATTCTTCATGCCTTTGTGTAGATGATCCACCTAGAAGTGAGGCAGCATGTGTCACCAGTATCTGCGTTAATCCAAGCAATATATTCCTTCTGAATTTTCTTAATCTTTGTCTTGCCATGTTCTCTTCTCCTTTGCTTCAGAATTTTTCATTTATTGGAGCCCAGTTAAATAGATACAAGGATCAATTTTATGCTTTCACAGCAAGCAATCTGTTAGACTTTACACAATAGTGCAAAGTATTGTCATTAGTGATCTTTTACTTGAAATCTGCTGATATTCACAATTATTCTTCTTGAACAGAAAAAAATGTGTCCAGATGTATATAAGAAATCTAGCTATACCAGAACAGATGAGACCCACAGTGGGAAGAAATGATGTGTTATTTTATGAAAACAGGGACATAGTCAACATATTTGCCAAAACACATTCTTTTCCTTGTACTTACTTCAGCATTTATTACATGTCTTTAAATAGTTTTCATATTTGCATTAGAAAAATTAGACCTGTATAAATACAAAACTCAGCCTACAACTTTCTAACCTAGAAGCATATAAAAGATTACATTTTCAGATGAGTAATTAAATTATTAAAGTTTTTCTTTCCTAGTAATACTTGGAATTGAATTCCTGTAATTGAAAAGCCTTAGAATGAAATCTGAAGAGTACCAGGATAGTTTTCCAAGTTAAGACAACTGTGTATTTGACCAGTGACCTAGTCTCTCGCTATGACCACTACCAAATGCTTAATGAGGAGTTTAAGTCTTGGGAACTGTGCAGTGATTTACATTTCAGTGGCTTTGTCATGTAAAGGAAATACCTTTATGCTAACTGCTTTTTGAAAGTCGGTAAACTGGGCAATCTATGATTGCCTATAGTGAAAGAGTTTCACAGTTTAACCAAAAGTGTGAAGACGTGTCCGTGTTTTTGGAGGGATTTGAACCTGCTACCTGACACATAAATACATTCAGTTTCACCCTAGTTCTTCTTCACTTCCTCGACAGATTTCTCATTTTATCAATCTGCATTGTATTGTCTTCCATCTTTCCAAGGCTGAAGAATTCCAGTCTCTTCCATCTTCTTTCATGTTTTCAACATTCTTATCCAACTTCTACACAAAGGTAAAATCTTGGAACTGGGTTTGGGTTTTTTGGTTGCTTGGTTTTCTTTACTAAAGAAAATACTCTCTTGCTAATGGATTAGTCTAAGGTTAAACCAGACTTCATAAAATTGACACTGTATGTTCTAGTCATAACAGCTAGACAATTGAGTCAGGAAGCGGACTGATGATGGGAGTGAGAGAGCAAAGCTGTGTATTCATTTATGAGGGTCAGTCTGACATTCTAGTTTAAGTGCTGGAAAGTGGATCCATAAGCATATGGCATGATATGGAGTTGAGTATTATTAGCAATGTTACGGCAAACGGTAGCTGGCATATTTTACTTTGTTTTTTATCTCCCACTATTGGTCCAAAACCATATCGTAGGCTTAATTCAAGACTTGGGTTCAACAGATTGGAAAGTGCTGGCACATTTTGAGTAGATCCATGATGCATATGTATTAATATTGGTTATTTTGTTGATAGGACAGAAATTATCTTGGTTAAGGAGAATCCATGCATAGGATAGAATGGTAATGGGAAGATCAGATGGGAAAAAATCCTCAAAGATTATTATTTTTTTTTAAACCTTTCATTTTTATTTACTGGTTAAAGTTCAGAACATGACAGATTGAAGCAGGTAGATCTGAAATAAAAATAGTACACCTTACAAAGAAACTCCTTTAAAAATAAATAGGCAAGCAAACTTAAATGCAAACAAACAAACAAGCAGAACTCTAAATCTTAATTTTCAGTCCACAGGGTGGATTGAGAAAGATTCCAATAGAAATGAGGTGGGAGAAATTAGATTTCTGTTTGATTACATCTGGACACAAATTGAGTTTAAATTAGATTTGTGCTGCAAAACAAAACTTGCACAGGGAACTGATGTATGTGCAGTTTTCAAGTTCACATTGAAGGTCCATTTTTTTAACAGCTGAGGTAGTGAATTAGTGAAGTACTTAATTATGTGCCAAATTGGTTTTATCTTTATCTTGCTAAAGGAGTGAAACTCAAACTCTTCGAACTCATTTGCTCATCTAAAGTGAAGAAATGTTGTGGGTTTTTTCTTCCTTTTGAGAGGGCCAGAGTTGAAGAATATGCATTTAAATTGTCTGCAAATAGTGAAGGATGACTAATTAAAAGTGACTGAAATGTGTTTGCATTTTTCACATTATTAATATGTGAAATTTTGTGTGAAAGGAGATGAGAAATGGGAATATAATGAGCAATTTTTACAATGTTTAGCTAATATGGTACTGTTAAGCTTCATTCTTCCAACAAACAGAACTGCATTTCATATTTAAGAAATGCTTAGAAATATCTTGTATTTTCTTTTTCAATCAATCAAGCACAATTTCTCTACAAAAAAAAAAGGAACTTTGATCTCTAATTAGAAATCTTTAGTTCAAGAATTTCCAAAATTTCAGATACATTATGAAAAAAATTAGAGACTGCACTGTACTGATGGCATAAGATAGATTTATGATTACACATTGTATTCTGGTATGTATAGTGGTATCCTTACACAGTGATCTGTTCTGTACTGAAAAATCACTGTAATTCTGTGGCTCTTGTAATAGTTATATCTCGACCATATGAAGCTTCATTAGTGTTAAAATGCTTGGGCACATTTTCTATGAAGTATTTTCTATACCTTGTAAACAGATTGTAGGATGTTAATAACACATATTTCAAGGAACAAAAGAGCACAAAATATCTTTGAAATAAATAGGATGCCAATGTGTCATCATTACTGTCATCACAGGATAGTGAAAGAAAGGGAAGAAGTATCACATATAAAAGTACCCAGAAATAAAATACAAATATTAATTCTGGAAGTGTAGAATATACTCAGTGTTGTTTTACTTGCTTTATTTTAAATCAATAAACTCTGATAAGTTAAAATTACTTGTTCGATATTGAACAAGGAATTAGTGGAAAATAGGGTAATGAGGAGGAAAAAAACCCTCAGCCCATGATCGCTCCTACATGTGCTCTCTTTTCAAAGTTACTTTCTCTTTTGCAATATTAAGCTTTTTCATTAGTTTCAGTCAATAGTCAAAGCTAAAGATGAGTTTCAACAGAGATTTAAAATTTTTGCTAATCTAAGTATGTTGTCTTCCTTTTTAAACAAGCAATATATGTTTTTCTATAAAGAACAACCCCCTCCTTCAGAGGAGTTTTAAAAATATTAATATTTTAGTAGAACTCAACACATACACCTGAACATGCACATACGTATAAAGAAAAAATATTAGAATTCTCTTGAAAAGCAAACTGATCAACTATATGAACTGCCAAAACAATAACCACGTGCAAATGTCTTTATTGGCAGCAGTGATTTCAAATATTTTAGAAGAAGATAAGACACTGTCATTTTTCTTTATATGGAAAAAAATTTTACATGTACCTAAGTACTTATGGAAATACAGGTTGTCCTCAGAATTCACAGGAGTCATTCTTTACAGCTGTAACTAAATATTTTGCAAGATATTTAAAAAAGCTAGGAAAATGTGACCACAGTCTTGTTTAAATCTACTGTACTTTTTCATGCATTCCCTTACAGCAAACAAGTTGGTTTAATAGTTTTGCATATAAGTAAGATTTCATTACTTAGAGTAAAAACTTTAAAAGGAACCTTTAGTTTCACTTCCTGGCATTAACAAATTAATAATTAAAAAAAAAAAACAAAACAGTTACATTTTTTTCTGTGAGTACATTTTATTTTCTCTATCACGTCTGTGGTTTCTGAAATATTAATTCAATCCAGGAATTCAGGTGATTGATTTATGTAATGTCAAGTTTCCTTCCAAAACATTTAGAACTGCAACACTGACTGTGGGACAAATGTATGCTGTTTAGCAGAAATACATCAGTCACGGAAATGAGCAGGCTGTAAGTCCTGGTCAATACATTGCTGCCTGTTAAACAGAAGAAAGGAAAGCAAGTTTGCTTAGGTTTATTATGACAGATTGTGAAAATGAATGATAGTAATGTATTCTTAGACTGCCAATATTAACATGAAAAATTATCAATCATTAATACATCAGAGAATGCTGAGTTTCTGAGTCTCAATTATTATTGAATTTCTCTATTTGGAGGAATACAAAATATAATGAAATAGGTTTAGTGCCTAAGGTTAATGGAGCATCTTACTGGGTTGTTATACCAAAAAAACTTTCTTCATCACCAATAAACCTGAAGATTTAAAAGAGGTATTTCATCCTGGATCAGAAAGATGATGAAAGATTCCAGAAGGTTTCAGTGTAACAGACCTCTGGGAATCTGATTATGGGAATTTAATCGTAATTCATTTTTGTCCCGAAAGCAAATATATCATGTGTGATTTCTGAAAAAAAGTTTTTCAACTTGGAATATCTTAAGTTTCTGAGCTAAAGAACTCCTGTTAATTAAGAGAAGTATCATAAATCATTTATAGCAAATGACACAATCAAAACCACCATTCATTTTGAATGCTTGCTGCAAATCCATTGGAAGCCCTCCTTTCATTCCCTTTAACTAAAACGGGCTTTGAATCATTCCTTCTGCTGGTGATAGATTACATGGAGAAGCAGCAAAAGTTTGAAATTAATGATCTGAATGATATGATCTACAACATGAATAAAACTTCAGTAGTGTAAGCAAGGAGGCAGACTGCTCTGCTGAAAATGCCTATATTATTAAATCTGACCCATCTGTTCTATTGCTTGCATTCAGTGTTCCCTTCTAGGTTCAACATGTGTCTGTGCGTGTCTCTGTGTGGGGGAGTGTGCCTAATTTGTGTGCACCTAGTTGTTGCATTTCGTTTTTTGATGAGACAGGAAAATATCTCTGGCAGCAAATTGTTTAAAGCCAGGTAAGTCTTTTCTAACTTAACTGCTGTCTACAGCAAGTTGAAATATAACTGTCCTAGAAACATATGTATACATACATATATATATATATATATATATATATGTTTTTCTGATGATAGCTGCAGAAAAGTATTTCCAACCTTGATCTAGCAAAAGAAATATGCATATATGCATAATTCTGTGCACAGGAAGAATCCTATTGGCTGTCACATTTTTATATTTTTACTGGGAGAAGGGCTGCCTAGCTTTCACACTCTGCTTGACTCCCTTTCCATACCCACAGCTCATGTGGTGCATTGCAGTGTGGCATCACACTGAAACAGCATCCAAACCACTTTCCCATCCAGCCTGGAGAGAAATAGGTACATCAAATTAGGACAGTGTCTACACTTAGGTAGAGATGTAATCCAGCTCATCCAGCACAACATTCCCATGAAGGGACTTAGTGCCGGTAGTAAAACATGAGGCATATAATGCCATCATATGTGAGAGGCACCTGATTTATCTATGAATGAGACAGGAGCTCACAGTGCTGCACTGTGGGTCCCAGCTGTGCTAGCAGTGCTCCTTGCATTCTCATGGCAGCTGGTACATCTAAATACTTACTTATCACTGCACTGATGTGCTTTAATAACTAATGGCTAGAAGAGTAAAGAGAAATCTGACTAGCCATGTCTCACCAACTATAACTTGCTAGATTTGAGGACTTCAGTGACTCACTATGGAGAAGGTATTAGAAAAGTAGGAAAATGTTAAGATTTAAAAAAAAAAAAAAAAAAGCCAACCAAAAAAGCCAAAAAAATTTTAGAAAGGAGAAAAATAAACAAAAACCATACAATTATAAAAATGGTAAAAGACCAGTGTTCCAGTAGCTCTGTGGTAGATGGAGTCTAAATGCAGAATGTACATTCCCTATCTGATTCTCTTCTGTAATTGGATATTTCAAAATACATAAAAAATTGTGATGCTTTTCTCATGCCTCCCTCCATCTACAAGAAATTCCTGCCTGGAACCTAGCTTAACTCTTTTCAACATGCTCCAGCTGAAAACATGCAGTTTAATTTACTCCACTGTAAATATGACAAAAAGTGTTTATTTTTTAAAAAGTTTTTATTTGTATCAACTTTCATATTAGTGTCAGTGTGATCTGTGAGGTTTTACTTCTGGTTACTTATACTCTGCCTTTTTTGACAGCACCACTATGTTTGAAGATTTGATTAGAGCAGTTCTTTGGTTGAATCAGAAAAAAAAAAAAAGTCACAATTGTTCTCTGTTTCACCAAACCCTGTAAAAAAAAAGTGAAATGTATTTCTTAGACTGCAACAATGTGACGCTGAAATGACAAGCAATGTCTTTAAAGTGTCTTCAAGGTTGAAAGCATATTAGAGTAATAGCCATTAGTCTGCATGTATGTGCCATTATAGGAGTTCTGCAGTAGAGTATTATATTTGATTACTCAACTAAAAACAGTCATCCATTAACCCCCAGAGAGTTGGATCCCTCTCAGCATGCCTGAGGCCATGCTACTTAGTGTGTCCCCATTATTTTAAATGTTATAGAAAGAACACTAGGACATACAGAAACATCCTAAGGTCACTCTTTGTCATTTTAATAAAAGTTATGGGAGAAAATGTATCCCCTTTGCAATGTTACTGCAGTCAGCAGCATGATGAGGGAAGAATCTGACATATATATTCAAGGGCATTCATGGGTTAAGCATCAATAATAGTAGAAGCAGAGCTATGGAAAAAAATTAGATACCATCGTGTTTGTCAGAACAGAGCTAATATTTCCACTTTTCTGGAAATATGGGGGGATTTCACTAACCCCTCCCTCCAAAAAAAAACCCAGAATTAGAAATGATTCCATGATGGTTTATTGATATTACCAATGAAACTAGCAAAGGTTTTCATTGTATTAGAACTCAGAATTTCTAGTAAATGTTGGGTGCCGTTCTTGTGGTTAAGAAGGCTACATTTGGACTTCTCCTTTGTTTTGAAGAATTTATAATACAAAAGCGTGTGTACTATATAGAGAAAGCAGAGACTCAACATAGAAAGTTTGCTTTAAAAACTCTTCAATATTCAGTAAAAAAGCCCACCTGTATTTCAGAACTATCTTTCTAGGGTTTTTCCCTTTCTCTCTCTTCCCAGCAGAAAAATGTTTTAAAGACAGCGTTAGTCAGGCGGTAAGAGTGTACTCCATCATCATCACTACCACCAGCATCATCAAACATCATCAAGCATCACACCGTACAGTCAGGAGTAGAGTCCTGTTGTGTAAGTTGTTTTAGCATCACAAAGGAGGTGACAACCTGGTGAACAAAATTCCTTCAGTATAAGAAACTGATCCCGCCATTTTTAAGTCACTCAAGTGACTTGTGCAAAAGTGCAGCAAAAGTGCTGCCTAGCATACATTTTCAAAGAAAAATTCCTTGTTTTCAATATTGTACTATGCTTTCAATTTATCTGCTTTATTTAATGGCACTCAATTTTCCTCCATCCACTTAACATTTTCTTGAAGCAGACATAATCGTGGGCAAAATTAATGATTTTATCAAGGATCTCCATCCATTGACATGCATTACAGTTTTGGTTCCATATCATCACAATGATAATGGAATTTAAGATCTTAAATATATGATATGATGTGATTTCTAAAAACAATCGTATTCCATTAGTTTTACTCAAAAATTGCAAATAGTCAAGATACAATTCTCAATTTTAATACAAGATAAATATTTGATCTACTGTCCACAACACAGAAATTGAACTTCTTGCACTATGTACTGTGGATGGTTTTTTTATTATTAATTTTGTTTTAATGAGCTGCAGTGATAAATCACCATTTTGCCCAATGATTTTACATTCTTTGCTGCATTTAAATTAACAAAAGCAAACAAAACAGATATTGTGGTGAAGCACGTCTCTAGGGGCATGTTCAAACTGAATCAAATACTGCAATGACTCTAAAATAATTGTTAAAACCTATGGGTATAAATTTAATGGTGGTTACACTACTCTATGTATATAACTGAGACAGTACTGAAAGGCTTAATAAATTCTTGACTGTAAAATAGTTAAAGAACCTGTGAAAAAATTGACGTGCAAGTCCAAAACATGGTTTACAGTGGTGACTCACACAAGTCTTAGTATTTCACTTGGTAAAAGACCTAATTTTTTCTTTGCTGAATTTTTATGGGACTTTCCCCCTTCCCTCCCCCCTCTTATTAGGTTCAAATTCTAATAAAATGAGCTCTCTTGGGCAAATCAGGGCAGCTGGACATAAAAGCCTATGTGCATGCTGTCTTTCCACTCAACCATATAATGCAACACTTTGCTATCTCCATTAAAAGACTGACTTTGTACCATATCATGCATTTAATAATATTTCCATCTAAATGCAGATTTTTCTGTTCCATGTGTAGCATCTAGTCAGGTTTTCCATAAAAATACCAGCGGGAGAGAACATTGAAATTCATTTTGCATATTAAAGAAATCTCTCTGAGAATCCTTCTTTTATTTGTTTTATCAACTCAAGCAATTAGCAAGAAAATTAGAGTTTCAGCAATGATGGAGAAAACATTTATGATTTTATCAGACTTTTTTTTCCCCCTGCTTAGACAATTTCCAGACTCTTAAGAGCAAGTAATTTTACAGTGTTCCACTGATAAATGGCGTAAGACCATCTGTAACATTTAATCCAAGTACAGTATTAATATACATTGCCCAATGAGAGCTTCACTTTGAGTAACAAACATGCTGAATATTTTCCTCCCTAATATTCACAATACATTTAATATCTGTCCCATAGGAATTTGTTTCCCTTGCATTATTGCAAATGTCATAGTATTTTCTGGTGCAGCTCTCTGGCATGCACAGGTAAAAAAGAAGAAAAAAAAAAAGAAAAAGGTAGAATAGATTAGATAGTGGAGCTGTCATTGCAAACACTGTTCCAATTCTAAGATGAGAAGAAAATCAAAACTGTTGTTGTCAAGCTACATAAATAGAACTGGAGTAGATTTACATTGTAATAATTTATAAGAAATGTTTGTATTGTACATTAATCAAAAAACAGACAAAGGACACCAGCAGCCACCACCAGTCTTCTGTTTTCTATAACCAGCCAGCAGTACTCCACAGAATCACAAAATGATATGGGGTTGGAAGGGACCTCTGGAGATCATCTTGTAATTTTTCCAAGTGGTCAGTCTCTTTTTCCAGTCAATGTAAAATTCCTTCTTCCACTTGAGCTTTTTCAGAAGCTCCCTGCTCAGCCACACAGGTCTC
The DNA here is from genome assembly GCA_013400375.1 of Thinocorus orbignyianus. Classification (NCBI taxonomy): domain Eukaryota; kingdom Metazoa; phylum Chordata; class Aves; order Ciconiiformes; family Thinocoridae; genus Thinocorus; species Thinocorus orbignyianus. Next base: position 479,425 of record VXBW01002905.1, on the reverse strand, counting down.
CTGCTTGTCTGATTATTTTTTTTCTTAGGGATGCACCAATCCTGAGCTTGGAGAAAGAAATAATTGAATATTGTCCAGCTCTCTTGAGCTCCCCTACCTTCCCTAAAACATGAGATTTCTCCAAGTGTTTTCTTGAAGAGGCCGAAATTAGCCCTCCTGAAATCCAGGGTTTCAGCCCTACTTGTTGTTTTGTGCATATTCCCCATGATCCTGAGCTCTATCTTTTCATAGTCACTGCAGCCAAGGCTGCCTCCAACCTTAATGTCCTTCACCAATCCCTCTGTTTCTTAGTACTAGGTCCAGTAGTACACCTCTCCTTGTCGGCTTCTCCACCACCTGAGTCAAGAAGTTGTCATCTGGAAGAACCTCCTGGACTGTACAGGCCAGGCTGTGTAGCCTTCCCAGCAGATACCAGGATGATTGAAGTTCCCCTTAAGAATCAATGCCTGCAATTGCGAGGCTCCGTTGAGCTGACTGTATAAGGACTCATCAACTTCCCCATCCTGATCAGGTAGCCTGTAATAAACTCCCACAATGGTGTCCCTCATATTGGCCTGCCCCTTAATCCTCACCCACAAACTCTCAACTCTTCATCTATCCTCAGGGAGGGCTTTAGGGACATCTCCTCACTGCCTATCCATTTCCTAACATAGAGGGCAACACCTCTTCTCCTCCTTCCTCACCTGTCCTTTCAGAACAGTTTGTAGCCCTCAATAGCCACAATGAGACTCCAGAGACTCAGCTCACTCTCCGTACCTCACCCGCTTCTGACCCTTCCTTTTCTGCTTTCTTCCTGGTAAAGTTGGCAAGATCTTGTTTCTAGGAGAATTTTCTCTTGTCTGAGTTTTCTCTCGTCTAAGTTTTCATACTGTACGGCCTCAGAGCTTGTGCACAGCTAAGTAAAAATTCCAGCACCGATGTGGCTGAATTCAATTTCCAGCCAAGAAAAATGCAGGAAAGTTTTTTGCTGCTTTTATGGTGTTGGTTGTCACACCCAATGATGTTAAATTTATTAATAAAACTGCATAAATAAACTAAGCAGAAATACTGCTTCTTTTTTCCAAGATCTCACAATCTTTTGCAGCACTTAAGTGAATTTATCTCACAGTTCACTGGCTGGACGGTATTTATCTCTGTGTAGTTGTACTGATTTGTGTCGTGTTTTATCTCTGGGAGAATACTATTTACATGCCTTAATCTTCATTTTAGTTTGCTAAAATATTCATAACTGTTGTGAATGCAAAGTAATATGCAATTATGTGTAATAAAAGGAAAGAACAACTTGGAATCAGAACACATTTTAGGTTGCAAAGCTATCATCCCAAATATCAAAATAAATATTAAGTCCATTAGCATTCACAAGTATTTTAAGGTTGCTTTAAAATTCATCGGAATAATGAATATAGTTAAGATTAAAATTATTCTGCCTTTATTCAGCTTTCTGTCTCCATTTCACAGGAGAATTGTGACGTTAAAACATTCTCACGGCATAGCAATTGTTTGAAATTTAAATGGTCAGAATACGGATTGCTGATGCTGGTGACAGGAACACTGGAAGAGAAAAGCACACAGTGGTTTCAGAGACATGGACAAAACAGTTTGAGTTCAGTGAGAGGCTCCAAGGCTGGTCCGGGCCGGAGCAGTTGCTGCACAAGGAGGGGCTGAGGAACGGGGCTCAGTGTGGGCCAGAAATGACTCCAGGGGGGTTGGCAGCAGCCTCTGGTACCTGTGGGGTGGTAATCAGGTACCTGAAATGTTCTGGCTGAAATATCACAGAGGCTTTTTTGGTTATGAACCAAAGTTAGCCCTAAGGAGTTCGTTCTGTCATGTCATTTCCCCACCTCGTTTGTCTATGAAAATAATGAAGGAATTTTCATCTGGAAAAATGTATTAAAAGAGGAGACTTGAAAAAAAAGGAGTGAATTCATCTCTTGAATGTAAAGGAGCTGCTGTTTACATTTGACTCAGTTGTCACAGTCGGCAGTTTCTCAGGACAACTGTCTGGCTGCACGACTGTAAGAGATACCAAATACCAGCAGGGCTCATTGACTGTACTGGAAGCCAGAGAACTGACACAATATGCAATCTTTTCTGCTCACATTTCTATAGAAAGAGGGTTCCACTTTTCACTAGCAGCATATTCAGGGCAAATGATGTCTGCTGCTCTCATGGAAAGACCTGCTCACAGTGTGATGCACACGGCAGCTGCAGCACTGTCCTGAGAAGATGACTTCTTCCTTGGTAGACTGCAGTCATTTTAGTGGGATATAGATTCATTACATGAATATTTTTGAGGTGTGGAATGGGGTGACTCAGAAGGAGAATGGCCTGAGGGAGATACAGATCTGTGGCATAATCTGTCTTGGAGTGTAATGGCTTCACTTTATTCCCTTCAGTGATTTTTGGTTTAATAGTCCAATACATGCAATATAAATTAAATACAAAACAACAAAGATCTTCTATTAATTCTCTACTTTCTCAGTTTCTCATATTAAAAATCAATTATTTTCTTCCCCCATCTCCATTGTTTTCTCTTCAGACAGAAAAAAAATAAAAAAATAAAAATTGCAAAAAAAAACCCCAAAAGCAGAGTATGTGTAAGTGTATCATAGGCATACTATGGTCCATCATTTTCTGTCATGACCACTAATAGCTGCTTTTTCACATGAATTTTGCTTGTTTCAGTGTCAATGAGGGGCCAATTCTTTCCTGAAGAGAAGACTACGGAGCAGTCTTCTTCTTTCTATAGAGTTTTGGCTTTCTTCACTAGTTTTAAGAATTATTTTAAATGTAGGTAGAGCATTATAACATTATCTTCAAGGCACTAATTTGTGTACTATACCATCTTATTCTAGAGCTGTCACTTGTTTGTGTATTATTTACATGCTATCATGTAACATTTTTTACCAAAGATATCTTGTCACATCTGCCGCGCACTCCCATTTAATTTGGGGTATTTTGATCTTCTAACTAAATTGGTGATTTGGAATTAAAGTCAAGTGACACATGTAGTATTTACAGTGAAGACAGAGTGTCATCCCCAAAAAAAATCCATTATAATAAATGCAAATCCATTTGATAAAATATTGAGAAAGAGGATTTTATCATGAAAAGTTGCACTTCTGCTTACTAAGTAATATTTAGTGGTGTTAATTTGGATAAAGGCATGTCAATAACACTAAGTGATTGTATTACTAGATAAAGATATTTTATAGAAATGCAACATAACTAAAACACTTGTTTCTCTGCAAGCTGATTAAATTTGCCTGATCTTGCCATGCTTTGTTCATGAGAGAAAAAATAAGCTATGAATTATTTTCAAACACTACTTCATCTTGTGACACAAAAGTTGTGTACTCGTTATAAAAATCTGTGTTTTAACTCCACTTCTGAAGTAGTACATTTTGAGCAAAAATAAGATCCAGGAATGGGTAATTAAAGACATAAGTGTTATGGCATTTTGGTCATTTCACTACAGATGAAAGTTACCATGAAAGGTACCAATATTTGATGCCTCTCTACAATACATCTTTTGTTGTAATTCCTTCATCCCTGTGCAGGTATTTTATTAATATTTTGATAGCTCTACTTATATATAAGGTTAAAATAGCTAAACATTTTCAATCACTAATCATTTTTGTGTGCCTTACCTTTCCCTGACAATCTCAGGCAGATATTTTGATTTTTACACACAACACCTTTTTAATAAAAAAAAAATAATTTCATGACCATAGTTTAGGGCATTTGTGTTTTGGATCAAAGGCTTACCATCTGCTGTTTAAAAAAGGGGCATCTGCATCTCTGTTGCTTCTGATGAGCAAAGTGGGAAAGAAGAAAACAGAGAGAAGGGGAAGGTCACTTCAAAGAACAATTAAAATGAATTTTTTAAACAACCCTTGAACAAAATTTCTGACTTTGAACATTTCTGCCGTGATTTTGATCATGTTTTGATTTAACCTTGTTCTAAACTACAAGTGCTCAAAGGTATGTGAGTGATTTCAAACTGCTTAAGGTTGAACTATCTGTTCCCAGGTGCTGGGTTATTTGCTGAGCTACAGAACCAGAGCTCTGGTCCACCTTCTCACTCACACTGCAGGCACTGAACTTCAATTCCCACCATGGTGAGATGATTTTCGTATGGATGCAAGTACAGTAGTTACGAGGGCTGAATAGAATAGCAAGTTAACCATGCAGCAACATACTTTTTTCCTTTGTTCTCAGCACCAGACTGGGCAAGAGCAACATGGCAATCAGCATCCTCCCTTCAAAGAAGAGGATGTAAGAGTTGAACCAAGGTAATGAAAGGAGTAACTGAGAGTAAGATGCCTAAAGAGTCAGCTGGGGCCTTGTGTATGCACAAAGAGGTTGTGCATACCCAGGCACTCCTGTGTATGCACATTCCTTAGCAGGTTGGCTAAGGAAAATTGGGTAGCTGAAATCACCAAATAGTTGCTGGAGAAAAAGATGAGAGGAAGAAACACAGGCTGACTAGGCAAGAAAGTTTTCAGTTTGAAGATTTTTATTTGGGAGAATGGTATGAAAGTATCAAACAAGGAGTCTGAGAACTGAAACTAGCACTGCAATGGGAACCTGGAGGGACTCTAACGAGTCAGAAGATGGAAAGCAGAACACGAAAACACTGGTAGTGAAGAGATCCTTAATGAACAGAGTGCATAAGTAGAGACCACAGAAGGAAATCTGGAGAATCTGGAGTGGAAACAATGTTTGTGAGAATATGCAGAAGTTCCATTAGTACTGGTAGTCATCTATAAAAGTCATAGACTGAATGTGCTTACATACAGAGGTAAACATATTCATTTCTGGCACTTGTGTAAGCCAGGAGCCTAATATTGCAATCTCATAATTAATTAGCTAATCTTCATCTGCTAGCTGTTCTTGGCAAACATTTGACCCCATATTTCTCTCTGGTGAAGATATGAATAATGAGAGCTGTATAGTTTCTGCACTAAGTTCATGACAAGTCCAGCATTTCTAGGATCTTTCTGTAGATGTTGAATAAGTTCAAATAGGTTCAAAGAGATAAATGATTGTTGTGAAGTCATGGGATACACATGACATTTCTTGTCACCTTATTAGACCTATATACACCCAGAGAAATGTTATGTTTTGACGTAGTTATTATGCAGCCTTGCCATTTCCTTCAGTAATCTCTCATGATCACTGTCTGCATCAAATTTTGCAAAGAGGTCAACAAAGATGAGAAGTGATGTCTGCTCTCCACACCATCTCCACTCCACACCAAGAAATCATCCATCAATGCCATTAGCATTTTGAGATCTGGGTTCTGGTTTGCATCTGGATTATGTTGAGACTTGGGCACTTGCTACAGCTTGTTTTTTTTCTTATCTCAGTAGTCTATCATTGTTATAAGAACATCACAGAAAATATCAGTAACGCTGTGCCCTCTGTCCTGGAGCTGCTGTCACTGAGACTCAAGGATCGATAGGAGTGACTAGGGATCATTTCTGATTTTTTTTCTTTTCATCAGTTTCAGGTTGAGATGCATAGCAGAACACTGCCCTGTGCCTGTGGATAGAGGAGGGACTCCTGAGAGAATGAGAAATAGGAGCCTGCACCACAAAATGGTCAGTCATGAAGTTCCACTTTGTGGCAGCTTAAGGATGCAGTGAAATGAAAAATCTGTCCACTGGCAGCTGCCCAGTATGCAAAAAGTACTGCTTTGATTTGTGAGCTTTGTTGTTAACTGTACATATAGCACCATATAAAATACAACTTCAGTATTATGAGAAAAGCTCTATGAGAGAAAGCTTTCAGAACTTGATCTTCACCTCAGGGTATCATAGAAATGGTGCCCAGTAAAATGGTCTAAACTTTGGATGCACCAATTAGAAGTATTTGAACCAACTCAATTCCTGGAGAAACTTCCTGAAGATACTTGGAAATTTTACAGTTCAATTTAAAGATCTTTCTGGAATTTTATCAGTCCGAAGAAATAAACATTTCTTCTTGAGGAAAAGACAAAAGAGAGGGGAAAAAAAAAGCATACAAACAAATAAACAAAAATCAGCAGAGAAAAGTAACAGCTGAGAAAAGATGCCTAGTACAAGTAAAATTTAAATATTTTCAAATTATAGCTGCTCATGATATGTGTCGAGGAAAAGTCTATTTAGGAAAATGTTCAATATCTGTTGAAGCTTATTGTGTTACCTTGAAAAAGCCAAGATGTGAAATCACAAGGTGTTTGTGCAGTCTTTGGCATATTCACATGCTGAATATTTTTGTCCCTAGAGTATTAAAAGTAGCTCAAGAGATTTCAGAGAGGAAAAATGATCTAAATAACATGACACTATCAGGTTTAATCTATTAAGCAGGCCAAGTGGGTGACAGACTGTGGCAGGGAAAGTTTTTCGTTCACTTAGGCACACACTTCAGTGAGAGTGTGCAATCAAAACAGGGGAGATAGACACAGCACCTTTCCGCCCAGTTTCAGTCTCTGGGTGGCACCTTGGTCCACCCTGAAACATAAGGTTGCCACCTCAGGCCCTCTTCTCCTACATAGTGTGAGATATAGTGGTGTTCCTCCCAGTTTCCACAGCAAGGGTTTCTTATAGCCGCATGCTGACACAGCCTGCCAATCACATCAGTCCACAATGACATTACAGCACACACGTCCAGCAGTTTCAGGTGTTCTGTCACCTGTTTATCATGGCCCATAGCCCACATCAGGGCTCCTTACACTCAGTTCTTGCATGTATTTTTTATGAACTCTTGGTCAACATGGGGTCATGATGCCCCCACGTTGAAGAAAAGCCTATAAATTGCTTTAAATAAAATATCTGCTAGCTAGAGACTGTTTCAAAATGTCAGAAGTATATCTCTCCTGGAATCTAGTGGCATCAGAGATATATTGAGTTTTTTCTCTGACACCCAGGGACTTAGTAAGACAATGCACCAGATACTTAAACATGAATTTTAAGACACACAGATTTTAGATGGAAATGCACAAACACATCTGGACACCCAAGTTCCCTTTAAAGTGCAGAGGGACATCTGGGTGTCAGGAAATGTGATTCACAGCTATGAGCATGTTGAGACAGACAGCAGTGTATATAGATTCACTGGGAAAGGCAACACAGATACACAGGGGTCTAATGCAGAACACCTTTATGAAGATCATTACTGCGTTTAGGCTCTGGAAGTCTGTTGGATGATAAATATTTAATCCAAAGAACACTTGAAGCCATCTCATTCTCGCCCATATGAAGCTTTAGGCTAACTTTACTCAGCTCTGTGAGCTGTCACGCAATTTTTGTGTTTACTCAGAGCCTGACTTCTTAGATGACAAGAACAGAAATTATGCATGCTTGTCCATTTGGATAATTAACCAACATTCGGATTATTCTAACCACCACTGATTCTGAGAGGAATTTTTTCCTCTACAATTTCATTGTTTTTATGCAGGAGAAAAGAAAGTTGTATTCTTTTAAAGCTCCAATGCGAAGTGATGTGTGCCATATCACAGATTATATCACAGTTATATCACAGTTACATCACAGATATTAAGATATTTTCTTACTTTTTTTCTGTAAGGTAGTAATAGCAAGACAAAGGAAAGAATTGGAGCAACTAAATCACATGTGTTAATATAAACCCTTGGAAAGCAAAGTGGACACTCAGATCTTTGAGCTCTGTAAACTGCTGAATATAAATATTTGTCCACCATCTATGGAAAACTAGTCCTTCATTCACCTTCAAATGAAGTGTTTGGAACTATTAAAGAACAGGATAAAAGTCTGAATATCAAGATTAAGGGATTTAACATTCCCCTCTTCTGCAAATTAATCCTACTAAGTAATGATAACTACTGTAATTGTCACTGGACTCTAATCGACTGTGCATCACATGCAGTTTTACATCACCCAACTAGAGGTTAGTCTGTTATCATAAACCCTAAGATTTATTTAGCAATGAAAGAGTTTTGTTCTACTAGGTTTTACCTCACATATGACATAGCTGGATGTACATATATGGATGTTCATGAAATCTCAGTTGATCTCAATTTACGATATAATCACGTTTGATAGCATAGCAATAAATTAATTTGAAAACTTAAAAGAAATTGATGAAAAAACATATTTAACTTCAAGTCACATGCTTTCAAGATTCACCTGTGTAGATAATCAGAGAAAATAGGAGAAAACTAACTTTTAAAAGCTCTTACCAACTGATTACATTCTCCAATATTCAATTTTTACCTAACCCATATTTCTGGGTTTCTATTGTATTTTAAATTTGCAGGATTTTATTACCAGGCTAAAAAAAAAAAATAATAATAGGGAAGTTAAAATAAGGATTAAGCACACAGATGTGAAAATTGAAGCTTAAAAATGCCTCTAACCCTTTTTCTGTTTTTCCATTTTACTTGGAAAGCTTATAAGAACGCCTAATGTAAAGCACAGAAATTTCCATCACAAATGCATGGTCTGAAGATATTTAAATAACAATACTATCATTTAGACATTGTCTGAGTAAAAGAATTTTCAGGCTTTTGAGGTTAGTCTTTCACTAGTCAAAAGGTAGTTTCTGGCAGTTTGCAAGCTCTGTTGCCGGATTAAATGATAATGTTCCTTCATGTAAGTGTTACATAGGAGAGAAAAATTAGTGTCTTGGAAAGAGATTCCTACTCCTCCTAGGGTCCTTTTATGAGAGGTTAATGACCAGTACATGAACTGAACTGAGGCTGGTCATGTCTCCTAGATCACACAATACATCTGGATCCTGGTGGGTCTTAATCTCCCACAAACTCACGCTCTGCTTGGAGAGCCTGACAATTGTCAGCTGCCCTAGTCAAGGTGCAAATGACTAATCTGGGCAGAAAGCACAGGGAAACAGCTTGACTTCTCCCATCTTCCACTCCTGCATCGTGGCACTGGCTTTTTTTCTATTGCAGTACAGGAACTAGGGACACATATTCCAGGAGTGCAGAGGGACTGCAGGGATCAGAGAAAAGCTAGTGAAGGAAAACATGGGGCAAGGCAAAACAGTTCCAAAACTTCACCAAAAGGTCTGTTCCTGAATTACCTTCATTGAAAATCTGAGAAACAGTTGTTCATTGTGTAATGTGAGCTTCAACAGATCTTCAACCATCTCTCTTCTCATTGCTGCATCTCTTGGAGACAAGATTCTCAGTGAAGACCACCACTCACAAACATGATACCTCCCACCCATGAAGAGTAAACCTAAAATTTATGTAATCCAATAGAGGACATTCAACTTATTTGAACATCTGCATACTTCAGGTTTTCTTTTTGCAACCTTTTTTTGTGAGATGAAGTTCAGAAATGAAATCAAGGAAGAAAAGTGGTTACATTAGACATGGATGATTCAAAACCTCTTCCATCTCCCAGTAATGTTTTTTATCACATTTATATCTGAAGACAATGACTATTTGCAGGAGGCACACAGAGATATGACTATCCCAGCTTGCTTAGAGATGAAAGGGAAAACAGAACCTTCCTTAGCTGAGGGGCATCAATTAATTCTGGATTACAAAGTTCGAAACTCTCTGCACTGGATCAATAATTTACCATCATTTTCATTTACTTAACCAATACTCAGTAGCCAGCTTGACAACTTGTGCTTGCTCCAGCTAGTACAATGGGGCTTACTTCATAAATTATTTTAAGTTATTAACTACATGAAGCTTATCACACTTTGCCAATATGATCTAGATAGGCTATCATACTTCAAAATTTAGCATGTGTTGCACTCTTACCAAAGGAGAAAGAATGTTGAGAAAGAAGATGAAAAGCACTGTTACAATTCTATGTATCTACCTGGGTCTACCTCAGTTAGTGCTTGGAAGAAAGGAAAAGCCATTGCTGTTGTGAATACTGGGATAATACTAGGATTTGCTTTCTTTTCAAATAACAAGCAACCTTTGTTTTCTGCATGCTACAATGCTTAAAATGAAAGTGCCTATTAAGCCAAATTAAATTGTCTTCCCGAATGGGTTGATTGTGAAACTGCTTTCAGGACTGTTAGTTGTATTAGAAATCTCACAGATGGAAAATATATGGGATTTGAATTTCCTGTTTTCAGAACAGGAAATTCCTTCTACTGTAAACTTATTGCTAGTACTTAGAATTTGTTCCCAAAGATAGGTGAACAAAAGTACTTGTGGTACTTCCACCAAAAAATCTGGAAGTTAGATATTTTCTTACATATTCTTCAGTCACTTGAAATAATGTGATGATCTTCTACAAGACCATATACGATCCATGATAATCAGTTTGCAAAGTCTGGATTTAGACCCAAGCACCCATCTTTATGCCTGATGTGAAAAAATGAAGGGTTTTGTAACTGCTGCTGTATTTGTTGATCTAATAAACCCTTTTGAGCTGGTGGTCCTTGAGATAGTGAGCATGTATTCAAATATTCCCTATTATTTCCATCATTTCTTACATAATTGCTCACAGCTGGTGCCAAAGTAGACTATTATTGCTTACAAAAATGGGCATAAACAGTGTAGGGTCCAGGCTTATTTAGCTTCTCTAGGCAGATAGAAGCATTCCCATTAGCATTACCAGTCATTGACAATGACAACTTTGAATCAGAACCTGCTTTTCTTTCCTTGACATTCTTTGTAACTGCTTAAGTAGTTACAGGTTGCCCAGAGAAGCTGTGGATGCCCCATCCCTGGAAGTGTTCAAGGCCAGGCTTTGATGGGGCTTTGATCAGCCTAGTCTAGTGGGAGGTGTCCCTGCCCATGGCAGGGCATTGGAACTAGATGATCTTTAAGGTTCATCCAACCTGAACAATTCTATGAAGTATATCTGTTGGAAGTAGTATTCCATGTTTTCACCACTTTCAGATGTGTTTTCCCTGTGTTTGGTTAAATGTAAATGAAGCATGTTTCAATTTTACATTTAGAAAAAGTACATCTCTGGTTGGTACTCTCTGATTTTTCTGTAGACTGGTACCTCCTCATATTTTGGCTTTTCAGACTCTTATGAGACTTTTTTACATTACACTTTGGAAAACCTGCTCCTTCTATTTTCAAACAGATTTCCATATAGTTAGTCACCCAAAATATATACTCCTTTTTATCCATTTGAGATTGAAATGGATATTTTTGAACTCTATCATATACTGTTATTATCACTTCTACTTGGCAGTAACACACTTCTAAATTATTATCCCCTGTCCGCTTAGTCTTTGGTCTACCTGCCGCTTGTGAGCTCCTGCAGGCAAAGACAATTTCTGTTCATTTGTTTTAAGGTCCCATGTGGCCATAACAGACGAAATGAACAGTGCAATTTCCACAATAGATCTCCTTCATGCTAAATGGCAGTCCAAAAGGTCTAGTAAATAGTGGAGATTGAACAATAAAATTCATTGTTAACACATACTTCTTGCAGCCTGGAACTCAAAACATATAAGCATTTATAGAGTTCGGAGAAAATTGAAAATGTCTGTGATTGATTTCTGTTACATTTCACCATGCATGATATTTTTATACATGCAGTAGAAATGTGTTACATTATAAATGGACTTTTTTTCTATAGAATTATGTTTCTGTTTTATAACACTATGGGTAAACTATCTACTCTTACAAACTGTTTATATAGCAGCTTTGAGATGTTTTGTCTACTTGCCATACACTATTTTAATATTTACCTTTTTGCAGAACTATCTGTTATAACAGATAAAAATGTTTTCACATCTTAATTAAAGTGGCTGGGTTGTTTTTGTTTTTGTTGATTTGATTTGTGGATTTGTTTGGTCTTTTTTCCTTTAGGATTATTGTGACCCATTGTGCGTTGTGATTGATTCCCTCTTTCTAACTTTTTTTTCTCTTTAAAACTGAAACAATTCTTTTACTTTAAGCAAAAATAATGTAAAGTTTCTTCCTTAAGTAGATTTCATTACATAAGCTCTTTTCACAGCAAGCTACACCATTTAATAGTCTATTCTTGACTTAGCTTGTATTTGTATGGTTTTGAAATGTGTCAATGGGCTGATTTAATGAAGATCTAATTCTTTTTGCTAAAAACTGGATATGGCGCACAGTTCACCAATCATGGGTAAAAACAGTAACATAATCTGCATTTTTTATATGAGCTGAATATGAACTTAGTTATCAATAAATTAAAATTAATTCAATAATTAAAGGTTTAACTAAGTGTTCTACCAAAAAAACAGTGATGATCACTTTAAATTCCTTTTGAAAATATTGTTTATGACATTATTTTCCCAGGAATAACTTGAAGGCATAAACTAATCAGAATTGGTCATTTATATTTATGTGCATGTGTATTTAAATGCATATTTTAACTGTTCATACATATATATATAAGTGAATTTGTGTATATGTACACACATACATCACATCACAACACATACTCTGTATAGATAGAAATCATGCTTTTTACTTTTGCAGATATATGGCTATATCTGAGGTACGAGAAGTAAGAGACATATTTCCTGTTGTCACAGACTTTTATTTGTGTTTATAGACAGCTCCTGTCATTTGCTGGGGAGAGAATATGACCTGGGTCCGTGTTTGATGGGGTGCATCCATATTACTTTTATCTGTGTAGGGTTGATGGACATATGATTACAGCATATCCAGAAATGCCTACAGTAGCTTCACGTGAAGTACTAGGGATAAGAGCATCAACACATCCCCAGGACAACAGCTGCACGTGTTATTCACTGGTGATATTGCCCAAATTGAAGGTACTGAACAGAGACTAGTGGTTATTGTCTGTACTATGGAGCTCCCACAGCAGATCATTCTGTCTCTTAAATCAATGTATCTGCAGTGCTTCCTGCCACAAGGCGCCTTTGGGCCTCTATGTAGTTTGGAGACTACAAGGAGCTAGCGTGGAATAGGTATTTCATCGCAAGCTAATATGAAAGTGTATGTAAACTAGTTTTATTTGGTCTTACTTTCCTGGACTTCAAAAGGGGCCACAGGTATCAAAGCAGTCAGAAATCTATCATGCTTTACTCCTAGATGATATGTTAACCTTAAGAACATACTTGGCCTGAAAAGCAGAGAGAGTCCCATAATCTTAATTAGAACCAGAAAGAAAAAAATGGTAACAAAGAATTCAGGGAAATACCAGTTTCAACAGTAGTCGACCAAAGAAGTTTCCAGTCTTTAATCTTTGGTTTCAGTTCCTCATTCCTGGTTGTGACAGCAGACAAGTATGTGGATCTGTGACACAAAATAGATGACACAAAACTTTGTTGAAGTCTCTGAAAGGTGTGTTCATCTGATGCTTTGGACTTTACCACGCTGTTTACAGGAAGAGGTAGATAGCCTTAATTTTAGTTTTGAAACAGGCAGTTTTTTCACTCCCTTATTGCAGAACTTGGAAGTAGTGCAATAAATAAGGCTCCATTCATTTGTAAAATCACAGTCTATACAGCTACTATCCATTTGACAGAAGCAACTTCAAATTATCCGATCATATTCTCCTTCTGAAAACCAAGTCTGAAAATCAGAAGATTTACAAGTTCATTCTGTTGCTTTTTCTTTGTCCCATCATTAAAAATGAGGTTGTAAATCAAACAGCACTTGGATTTCCCTTTTGGCACATTTATCCCCTACAGGTCATTACTGTGTGTGGGCAGAAAGCGTTGTTGCACTTTAAAGCTATTATCAACCTTCTGTGAGTGGAGTTACAAGTTTAGCTCTGAACAGACTCATACTTGATTAAACATCTATCATTTTTAGCCTTTTTTCACCAGAAAAATATAAATGAGAAGACAGGAAGAAAAGTTTTTTCTTTTGAGTTAGGAATAAGTAAGGGTTCTTTTGGCATAGTTTTTCAAGAAAAATACACAGTGTGCTCTGCACTAACACTAGCATGATACTGTTTTTAGATAAGCCTGGGTTATTTTGCCCCCAAAACTTCTCAAAATGAAATGGACATCACTAACAGCCTTAAACCTGCAAATATAATTTTCAAATTAAGAGACACTAGCATGTGGCAGTTACTGTACGGAAACAGATCACTGAGACATAGGTCGGCTTCAGAAAAAGACAAAACAATATGATATATTTAACAAGGTAAGTAATTCCATTCATAGAGAAAGACAATGAAGTGGACAAATACCTGTTTTCCTCTATAATGATTGTCTTTTTCCCTGAAGCATAACACTTGATTTCCCTCATCTTTACACGGATAGCTGCAAATGTTATTATTGGCTATGAAATTATCGAACCCTTCTGAAAAATTAATCTCCAGCATCTGCCTTTCCCATTTCAGTGCAGCTGTAAGTATCACAGTCTGATGACACATGGTGCAAAGGAAGACATACTTGCTTCTTCATGTTTTCCTTGTCCGTTTTAGCTGGTGATTCTCTGGTCTTTAGTGTATAAGTATATTAATAAATAATAAATTGAGTATATGAATAATAACACTGATTTATGAGGAAGAGAAGAGGTGAGGTCAACACATTTGTGACCTAAAGAACTCAGTATGTCTGAGATATCTGAGAGAAGCATCAGGACTTTACAGGTGAAAGGAAAAAATGATGCAGTGTTGCAGGGAGAAAATCCTGAGAAATTCCTTCCTGTTGTAGCATCTTTGGTTTTTGTCCACTGACCTGATCGACTGCTCATTTGAAATAAATGAGCAAGAAACAAAACACAATGACCTCATTTTTTCCTAAGATTGCACTTTACATGAAAGGATAAGTCAAAACCCTCAAAAAACACATTTAAGAAAATGTCTGCGGTAGTGCACGCTTTTGTTCTTCACAAAAATGCTGAGGTCTGCTAAATCTTCGTGGTACATACAGCACTTGAGATGCTGTTAGTAAAATTGCATTTAGCATTTGTGTTAGTCCAGAGGCAGAAGCAGAAATTAAAACATGTCATCTAGGACAGTTAAATTTGCATGAACTAACCATTAAAGCAAAGAATGCATTCCTAGGGATTTATTTTTATGTGCTTTTCAGAAGGATGCCAGTGCACAGTCTTTTTTTATTAAATTGCCAGAATCATTACTAGGATATTTTGTAGCAGTTAAATTTAGAAATTAGGACTTTAAGACTTAGTTGGTTAATTTGTTGTCCTCAGAAAAAAGACTCAGGAATTTTTATATTAGAAAACTATTTTGATTTCAGAAATGGGATTGAATCAGAAGCTTTTGAACAAGTACCCTGTTTGTATGACATTTATGGAAACCACAAATGTGTAATCAAAAAGATAACAAAGCCACTTTGTCAGAAATGTGACATCTAAATTAGTATTAAGAATGCTTCTCTACTAAATACTTCTATATCTTTTAGTTATACTATTACTGTTCCCTCCGATAACTTAGCCAATGGGAAACAACGTATGAAAATACATGTGAAAGAGACAGTCCTCCATATTCACTTCTAAAAGATTTCCAAACCCTTATTTAGTCTTAGCTAAACTTTAAGGTATCCATAACCAATTTTTAAAAAAAAATTTCTGATTACAGAAACCAATCACAAAATACATATTGCCCTCCATCTGACATCTAGCTTTCACTACTGAGCCTGCAAAGCATTTTATTTAAGTGCTTATAGTTATAATTCCCGGAGAGTTTCTCTCCCTAAACTGGTTTCAGAAAACAGAAACATAGAGAGTGACATTTTGTTTGTTTAGGCGCAGCACAGCGGAGTAATTGGTTTTGAAAACTGTTCCAGGATTCTCAAGGTCATTCACAAAAGTAGTTTTATTTGTGCTTTCATTTTTTACCAAGAGACATTTGAAGAAAAAAATTGTTATCATAGGAAAGAAAATCTGTCAAGGAGTTATTGGAGGTTCTCTTATTTATTTATTTATTTATTTATCTATCTATCTATCTGTTTATATATTTATTTATTACATTGAAATATTAGTAAACATAATAAAAAATAGTTTGTATTGCCTACCTGGTGTCCAAGGTACTTTCCATCTGGTCTCATCTTCCCCAGCAGATCACTGTACAGCCAACCCTTCTGACAGCTGAGTTTAATGAAGAACCATTGCAAACTTTGGTGCCACAGTGGAAGCTATTTGAAGCAACTGTCAGATGAGTATGAATCTTTCTCTTAGAGACGGGAAAAGCAGCTAGACCTAACTCTCTGGTTTAGATGAAAGCCTTCTAACTTCCATTTTCTCCTGGCTTCTTCCTCTTCCCTCCACTCAGACTTCTGAGTTGATGCTGGTAACCTTGAAAGTATCATTTGACTCAGGGATAAACTAGGCTTATAAAATGTGATAGTCTAGTACAGATTGATGACCTGTCCACCTGGCCTAACTCTGGCAAAACCTATAAATCAGAGTATCTTCTGTGATACAGGCTTCAACCATTTAGTCTTTTAAGGATGCATAAACACACATGGGTTATTAATAGCAATTTTCTGCAGTTCTTTCCTTTCTGATTTTGCCTAAATCATGTACATACTTGGGAAAAATGTCATTACCATCTTCATGCTCTGCACGTATAGGGAACAGGCACTTTCACTAATAATTAAAAAATTATTAGGTCTCTTTGTTAGACTCCTAAGCACCACAGTATGAATCTTTGCTGTGAGAGGTATAGTCAACAGCGTCTTTTAACAAAATTACTTCTCAACTGTATAGTGAAGGTGTATATAATTTTATTAACATGGGAAAGATGATGAAATGAAAAATATTCAACAACTGAATTATCTTTAACATATGATGAAATACTAACTACAGTTTTCATCACTTTCCAAGAACATCCTTAAAGAAACTGTCAATGTTTTTATTACTGTGTATCAAATTAGGTTAACATCTTTTGACAGCAATTGGAAAACAATAACATTAAATTTACATATAGCTGGAAATTTACCTGTGAAATATGGGGTATTTTGAATTACATTCTGTTCTTTTTTATGTCTTCTCAATTTAATTGTGTAGAATTGAAGCGGTGGGGGGGGGGGCGGAAATAGAAGAATGACACTCCAAACACACTGTGCGTATTTGTGCACAACAAGGTTTAGGCAGTCACAGCAATGTGTGCAAAATCTGATTTGTGAAAAGACAAAAGATGAGAAGATATATGATGGACAGAATTTGGGTTTACTTGTCTCTCACCTGTACTGCGGTCATTCAAAAAGGTGGTTTGTAGGAAGGAGGGTTATTGTTAGTCTTGTGCTGGCTGGTGAGTTCTTGGGCAAGGAGGAAATTGGGATGGCAGTTCAGGCTGGTATTACCTGGAAACAGGAGTTTCCTGGAAAGTCAATGGATGGAGCAGAAAGAAAACAGTCAGGGAAACTGAGAAGTGACAAAAAGAGTAAGGTTTTCCCTTGGGATGCAGAAGAAATGTTGTGGGGTTGTGCTGCTTATTGCACCATGGAATTACTGGTATGAAAAAAGCCTGAAAACAAGACGCAGGAGGCAGGGAGAAGTGAAAGACTATTAGTTTATTGTGTCTCTTCTATTCATTTTCAATTTCCTCTATTCTAGGCAATCTACTATCCAGCTATCTTTAGATAAAACCTATCGTAACCTTTGATTTGCAGTTTTCAGAGAAAGACACAGCTGAAAGGACTGGCAGTCCTGTGGCCTCAGGAATCCATGAGCAGTGTTCATAACTTTCATGCTAGAATTCCCTAAATATGCAGATTTGTTTGCATCTCTGTACGCAAACACATCCAAAATCATGCAATATTTAGCAATCAAATAGTGTGGACTGAGATATTTGGCTTTAAATACAAAATGTTGTTGGGTGGGGTTCCACTTTTTTCACATTCTTTTCACATTTGAGGTTTTTTTGGGGGGGCTTCTCATATTTTTGGAAAAAAAGACTTTTGAAAAATTAAGAGTATGGTCACAGGGTAACTCATAGTAGGTATTTAGAGATCTGAGAATAAACGGTGAGAGCCAGTTTCATGTTCTACCGTATTCAGACATAACTGAGAAGTTCTGTAGTGTATTGATCCACACACCTTTGAACTTTCTTTTATTACTATTTTTGTTCTAAAACTAGAGACAGACTCACTGTATCTGGGCTGTGAGCGATTCAGCTTTGACTTGCTCCACTGCCTTTTTAAGAGGAGGAACTGGCATGAATTTGATAAACTGCTTGATGATTCCAATACTCAATTCTTTGACTATTTGACCCATTCTTTGAATTCTTTTGTTTCCTGGATTGATTTTTTTTATTATTATTATTACATTGGTAATATTTTGTGTTTTCTAAGAAAATAAACCTGCAGCAACCATGCTATTGCCTTACACTACCTGTGTACTCTATTGCCTGTATATGTCTGGTTTTAAACCTGTGGGCAGATTTGGCAAAGTCTGAAAAACATTATCTTATTTTATTACTCAAGAACTGTTGCTTGGATAGGGAAGTGGAACTACACTTTCTAATGAGAGAAACCCTGTAGTGTCTGGAAAGCGTGTGGTTGCTTGAAAGCAAGAAATTGCTTGGTAGCTCAGAACTGCTAATGAGAGATCTCTGTTTGTGGTGCTGTTAAAACCAACTCCAGGCAGCTCACTAGGAAGACAGTTGCAATAGTTGAATAACAAAACAATAACGCCATCTGCTTATTGGGCAAAATAAAATAAGTAGATCAAATAATTTAATGGCAGGCACTAGACATAAAGATAGTAAATGAACCAGAAATATCTACAGGTGGCATATTTCTTGACATATTTTTCCATTTCCATAGGAGCATGCAAGCAATAGCAGAGCCATTCTAGACATTTTTTTTCTTTTTTTTTATAATCTCAGTTGTTCTGAATTTACCACAAAGGTTCCAATATTGCTCAGGAAGAATGCCAAAGAGGCAAGTTGCCTTTCTGAAGATATTTTGCAACAGGATGAACTGCAATAATCTCAGAAATTGCCTGGCCCAACAAGCAGACAAGCCCAACACTTACTTGATAATGAAAGACAGAGAAAGGGGAAAGCTGCAATCTTTGGAGAAAAAGAAAAACATAAACAAAAAAACCCACAAAAATAAACAAAATCCCAAACACATAAACAAAAAAAAAAACTTTAAAGCATAATTTTTCTAACCCTTCTACATACTACACTAATATCTTTCGATGAGATCTTTGGTCTGCTCAGGAAGACACAGAAGGGTTTTAAATTTCTATAGACATAAAGATGTTGTCATAGATTTCATTTAAAGGCTGTGGAAGCTTGAAAATAAATACTCATAGTGAATTCATAAAGGCTCAGCCATTCTGGTATTTCTCAGACCTACCCTAAACTCAAAACTTAGAAACCTTATTGAAGTACAATCCTCATTTTTCACATTTTTTTTTCTTATTTAGTTCTTTGTATTCTGGATTTTCTTTTCTTCTTTCAAAAGTGAGGATAAAAAAAGACTTTTTTTATGCTTTCTATTTGAATACTATGCAAACTGTGTCTATTGAAGAACATTTTGTTGAGGGATATGTTGTGAATTTTAAAATTTGTTCAGAAATCATGCAGTTAGAAATATGCAGCCTGATTTTTTAACAATTTTAAATAAATAAGAACAAACTCTATGATTGAAGATAAAATCAATGATTTATTCAGTTCTGAAGATGCTTTCCCAAGCTATAAAGCTAACCACCAAATAATTTTGAGGCATGACAATCAGGTCTTGAGGAAAGGTCATTGACTGAGGGAAAATGAATGATGGTGATGTGTCTGATGTGGGGTTTTCTGTGGCTTGTGGTTTGGTTTTTATCCCTGTATTGTTTTGTGGGACAGTGCACTGGAAGGTCCACTGAGTAGTGCAAGCTTCCACGTAGCCAAGTTCAGTGGTTTCAGGATTTTTTTATTTTTGGATTTCTAAATATTTTGATGATGCATACCCATTAATATAAACATGAGTTTACTGACATTGGACCTATTTCTCTGAGTTAGTTACCTTTCTTGGTAGCCTCATGGCACTCCAGCACAACACCTATGGAAGGCTGAAGTGGTAATTTGGAAAAACACATATTCCATTCCTCAGGAGTGTCTATCTTTATATAGCAGTTATCTATTCCTGTATCATTTACTTTGATTCATTCCTGCATTATTGATCACCTTTTTTCTTGGTAAGGCCAGGACTTGAAACACACACAGACAGTTACTCTTTAAAGTTGCTGTTTGCATCACCAAATGATAAAGTAAAAGATAATTCTTTACATGGGGAAGCTGAGTTTGCAGTAGCAAAATGTGGCCAATGGCAAATCAAAAAGCAGAGCTATGTAAGACATAAGGGTGGACCCAGCAGATAAATAATGGCATTAGTTAGGGGTGGCATCCTTTACCAGGGGAGAAAAGGCACAGTAATTTGTCTCTGTCTGGTTTTCTTTTGTTGCCATTCTTATAGGGACTGTACTTGTCTTTTGTAAACCTTGTTAACTCCTTTGTGTTTTCACCACATATAGGAAGATTTATATTTGCTGAATACATTTTCTTTTTAGTCTTTCTTACACCCTAAAGCCAGTTTTACTGGTTGCATTCTTTCAGTGACTAATAGTGAGCCTTTTCTGATTTCTGTTTATAACACCAATGCAAATTTACACTTACATTTTCAAGGCTTATAGTGTCACAGCATAATACGAAGTACAGAATAAGTAAGTGGTGGGGTTGGAGGGTGTTCAGTGTGAAAAGGTGTCCAAACCAGAGATTTCCAACCACATTTTGGCTTCCTCTTTAGCTGCATTTGAACTCCACTGATTCTTGCCTCCTTGACTACAATATGGCCTTGATTTACCGGGATGGATAGGAGCTCTACTCAAGAATCTCCATAATATGATAACTAGAGCAATCTTCTTGATGTGCAACTCATGGATTCAAGTTTCTTAAGAATCCGAAGAGGCTATTGAACACTCTGATGTCTTCTATGAATAAGTTAGTGGCAGACACACAAAAGTCAGGCACTGCTTCTTCTTGCGGAGCTTCTGAGAAAAAATAGCCATAGCTATACTCGATACTACCCCAGTCCTCTTGGTTCTCCATGTGGTCACTGTGTCAAACCCTGTAAAGTCTTAGAGAAATACCTGCACTAGTTCTGCGCTATGAATTCTCTAGTTCTGTAAAAGTGAATCCCCTGAGCATGCTTTCCTTAACCGCTGTCCATGTAGATAACTAGAGAGCTTTTGATATAATACAAAAACCAGAGCAGTCTGATTTTCTGTACTGCTTACACACATCTAAATTTCATTTATGTTCTAACTCAAGCAATATATATGCACTTTCAGATTTGTTAGGGATATCAACGCATTTGACCATGAGACAGAATTTTCTGTTAAGCAAGTCAGTGATTATAGCTGTGCTAGGGAACATTCAGTAAATTATGAGACAAAAAGGAGTGTGAACTATTTTTCCCATCTTCCAAGAAAGATCTGCTTGCTTAGGTTTCAACACTACTTTCCAGACTACTCAATGTTACCTTTGTGAAACTCTCTATGGTCAGGGTTGCTGCTCATCTACTGCCACCACAAGTATGACAACTGAATGTTTACTGATAATAATAGTCTCAGAGTTCAAAAACCAGTAACAAAAGTCACATTCAGGTAACACGCATCACTGAAGATGCACAAAGTTGACAACAAGCTACATGTCCAAAATTAGTAATACAAAGCCTGTTATAAATGCAATAGCTTTCAAAATGAACAAAAAGACTCCTTCATTGATATAGTGAAAAATCTTCTCCCAAAATGTAAAACTCAGGAAATGGATAGCTTTTTAATGGTTTATAAGATTTGATGAGAAAGTAACATTTCTTTATATCATACACAAAATATTGAATGCTAAAATCATATGTTAGGTATGGTGTCTTTTTTGTTTAGTAATGATAGTTATAAAATGAAATACTGCACCAAACTTACAAAAAAAGAGAAAAGTATAAAATTTAAAATAGGGAATATCATAATGAAGATGAACATCAGATCATCTATTGACAGTGTACATTAGGCTACTAGCAGAAGATAATTATTCACCTGCATATTATAAAACAATTCAAGTTCTGAAACTAAAATTCAATCTTTTAAACGTTGGTTAATATTATCAGCCACAAATCTTCTGGGACATTTAATTGTCTGATTTAAATTAAATGCTTTTTGCCAGCTTTTGTTGCTACCCAATTAATTTTCAAAACCAATTAAGATAAAGATCACCATAATAATATCATACTTCTTATTAAACCTATAATTTTGCCAATCTCATTTACCATTTTTGACCCAGCATTAATGACTCCTGATTAGAGGTGAGAGTTTGTGTCTGTGAACTGTTGATGTGTTTGGAAAAGCATGTTCACTTGAATTGGATATTGGTTTTGCTAACTGCAGAGGTGAGTAATTTATAATTAATAGTTCATTTGACTTGAGTAACCCTTTTTTAGGCTAATGTGCTATCTGCACGTAGATCATAGTTTCCTAAAAATAATATTTGAATGTATGCAAGGTAATTCCCTTTGCATTTTGAATTCTGCAGGAGGAAATGGATAGAAGTAAATATAAATATGTTTACTGTTGGTTCAATAAATATTTCTGTTTCTTGATTGGAAGATTCACAAGAATTTTTGGTGTCAATATACAAAGTCCCAGTGTTGTGAAGGTTTTTGTGAGTACTGGATGGTCATAATACTTTTACCCCCAGTTCAGCGGAAAGGCACATAATTCATACTTATTTTCTGCTTTTTGTACACCCTTGTATCAAGAGAATAGAAGTGAAGGTGCAAGTATGGATAAAATGGAACCCTTTAAAATGAGATCTAATACCATGTGGAAATAGTTCATATTCTTTCTCCAAGCCTAAGCTGCTGCTCAATGTTCATACTAGCTCTACTGTCTTAGTCTATTTCTAAGAGTTCTCTTGTAAGTGATCTAATATCACTTTCCCATAGGATTAGACTGTCACATTTGTATGTGATAGAACATGACGTTAAACAACACAAAATTAATAAACCAGATGGTCATTTGTTTTCAACATAGTTCATATAAATATAGTTGAAAAGTGCTGCATTTCAGAAAATGAAAACTTTTATTCTCAGAGGTATGAAAGACAGAATGTAGATAATTTATCACATGACATTCCATAACCAATTTTGGTTTTTGGTTACTGAGGACTAGATGCTTTATTTGCTCTCATTTATGTCTCCTTTTGCTACAGTCATTGGCTAGTCAGAGTTACTTACTCGTGCCTGAAGATACAGTGCAACCCAGTACATGTATTTAAGAAAAGAACTCATGTAAACAGCTATCAATCCAGAATAATAATCAGCAGCAAATCATGTCATGTTTTTCTCATATGTACCAGTAATATAAATAAGTCCAAGAACTAAATCTATAATTTATAAACCTGATTAGTTTTTCAAGGGTGAATCTAGAAACAGTGTAGAGACTCTTTACTATTCTTCCTGCAAATATTTTATACGATAAATAGATATATTTTTCAAAAAAAAATTTGTTGTTTACCAAAGTATTGATGTTCCACAAAGATTGTTATTTGCATAAATACAAAAATAAGCTAGTGACAAAGCATGAATAGATATTAAACTTAATGGATATTGAAAAAGAACGTAAGACATAGAAAGCAACTAAACTATAGCAGGAACCATTTGTCTGTTTATTTCATATTGTTTTCTCCATCTAGAATATTTCTTTCTCCCTCTAAAATTGCTGTTGCTAAATCACAGGGTTTTCACCTTATTACATCAGATGAAAAAAGTGAGCAGCTTCCTAACTGGATCTATCCTGACTATGATCCATTTCTTCATTAAACTTAAAAATCTACAGCAGAGGAGAATTAAGCCTTAAGAAGAACTATAGAAGGCTCATCATTCAAGTAAATGAATGTTCTGCATGAGTGTTAGAAGGAGTAAGAGTGAAAAGAGCGACCTATCTGTTTTGGAACTGACACAGGATTTAGAAGTCTATATCGCAGGTATAGATCATAAGTCAGACCTGGCACTTCCATGTTTCTGTGAATATTACAAGGACTTTCTGAAATTAAACTGAGGCAAAGGGTATACAATCCAAGCTGCCCAGAGATTAAATTAGACTGGTTAGGGAATGTGGTGAAATATTTATTTCCAGGAAAATACTATTAATCTATTACCCCAGTACAACATAATATAAATTAATCATCCTAGCAAGTCTATCTCCTCTATCACACTGGCTGGTTATATATAGAGAGAGAGGGGGAGTAATGGATAACATTATTCTAGTCCAAACATAAGGGAAAAAAGTTTAAATCTCAGGTCATTGGAAAGGGAACCCAGGGTTATCAGGGTTATCAACTTCATGCTCGTAAGATTTTATGGGCCTATCCTGAGAGAACTCCAGCCAAATATTTGAAATGTTAAAACCCCCAAAGCCTCAATTTACATCCTAGAGATGCCCAGTTACCCTTGCTTCTAGATGTTCTGTTCCAGATCAAAATAAAATACGGATGCACTTCAATAAGAGTAAGGAATCGGAGGATTGTAAACCCTCATAGTCAACTGTGTATCTACACTTCATATTTTAGAATGAAGAATTTGTGCACCAAAATCCTATTTATAGAAAGGACTACAGTGAGAGATCATACCCAAAGTGAAAGCTTGGCCCAGGAGCTTGTCCTATGAAGTTGAAGACCTGAATCAGCTAATACCAGTGGATATTACCATTTATTTCAAAGAATTCTGGACTTCACTTCAAATGAATAAATTTGCATGTTAATCGTCTCTTGCAGGAATCTAATGGGTCCTTCTTTGAGCCTGAAGAAACTTATTTGCTTTCAGTGCAAACTGTATGTACATCAGTCACTTTAACAGAACAGTGAGCCAGCAGAGAATAGTATAAAACCAAGAAATCTTTCTTTTTTAATGAGTTGAAAGACTGTGTAACTTTATCTTTTCAATATATGATCTGTACCACAGGTCAGGCAGCTTGAAGTTAAAAGGCATTATACAGAGGTGTAAGAGAACTGTAGTAACAACTCTGAGGCTTTATCCTCAGGAACTAACCTGCTCATTCCTAATGAAGTCAGTGAGTCTACATGTCTAACAAGGAAAACACACGTGTAAGATTTCCAAAATCAGACTTTTTCATATTAAAGTAGTGAAATGAGATAATAAATCCTTAACTACTTGTCTCCTGCAAAGGCTACTAAGGCTAGAGTATGTAAGATGGTTCAGTCTTTTCCATTAAAATATTTGTCCTTTTTTCCCTGTGTGGAAGACGGAAGCAAGTTTTAAAGGATATTCAGCAGGGCAGACTGCATTCTTCTAATAGTGAGATAAAGTAAAAGGTGTCGGTCTGCTCACAGTCAGCTGTACCCAAATATTAAGTCATGGATTGATGTTAAGAAATTTAAGAAGCTTATAAGAAATTCAGGTATTGTTGCTTTGTATAAAGGTTATTTGAGATGTAAAGTAATTGTCTAAATTACTAGATTAGAGAGAAGCAGCATAAACCAATGAAATGGAAGTCCATCAAATAAGTCAATGAAATGAAAAGCAGAACTAGAATTTTATAGCAAAATGAGTAACCAAAGTCCTGAATCAGTGTCAATATTTCTAAAATCAAATTGGTATTAGACTGCTTCATTTGATTTAACCTTTGTGTGTGCCTCCAGCAGGCAGGGGATGAAATCCCAGAGTCACAAGCTGCAGAATCAACTACGTGTTTTTTGTGTTTGGTCATTGTATACTCCTATAGGATGAGGATTCAGAGTGAAACAGCAATGAATGTAAGCAGACATCTTTTATCCGGAAAACAATTTCGGTCTACATATAAGTTTTAGTTATGAGGTGAGATCTTAGACTTACACTTATTCTAACAAATAAATAAATAAATAGTAATCCCTTTCTATGTATTTATCTGCCAATTATTTATGGGAATGTGTTTTCCAAAGTCTATATAGTTCTATAGAAAAACAGAAAAAAGTCAACTTTACCAGGATTGTCTTAGCTTTATTGCTATTTTTAATCCCTTTTCCCCACATCTTTTCCTAGCCTACATATTCAATACTCCTGAAAGCTTTTTTACATTCTTTTAAGCATTCATGTAAAAAATTATGACCATGAGATGTTGTACTGGTGTAAAAGGTGAATCCACATTACAGATGTTCAAGGGAGAATATTTTAGTTGTTAAGACAAATATATGGACTTCAGTTAAAAGAAACACTAGAATTTTATGGTATTCTCTAATATTTGAATACCAAGGTTACAATTACAATCTCTGCAGTGGTCAAGTCTACATCTGTAAGACTGATGGCATAATTTCCTGACTGAGATACTTGTCTTCATCTTTGTTATTCATATATCAGTAAACATGGAAAAGAAGGACAAAGCACAAATCTTGTCTGTTTTGAAGAAAGAGTGACATAAATGGGGTTTTCTGAGGGTACTTGAAAAATCTTTAGAGATTTTGAGAAGCTTTTTCCTCCAGCTAGTGTTAAATTTCCTGGAGCTTGTTTTAGCCAAACAGGTTTCACAGACAAGACATCTGGGAAAGTGAAAACTGTTTAGCAAAAAGAAAATATAGGCATGTAAATTTGAATTTAAAAAGGAGCTTGTGTAAAATGTCTGGAAACAAATGTGGTGCTGTTGTTTTCTTCATGACTTTCTGAGCTCAACCTATTGCGGATGAGCCTTTGAGGAAAACCAAGAAAGACTCCTTGGTGACAACAGTAAGCAGAGGTTTACCTGAGTGGTTTCAGATAATTTCACAGGAAATTTTATCAGAGTTCTTTCTCCTTCTGCACCCCTGGGTGGCCAAGACTGTCCACAGCTACACTTTCTCATTAGTTATGTGATGCATTCACCCCCTTCTCTTTCAATGTGCCTTAATTACTGCTGTTTTAAAACCGCCCTTTCAAGAATATGCAATTCTTGTATTAAGACACACAGAAAACAGGCTTTTATCCACATTTCATTCCCTGCTTTCTGCTGTTTTGGATAAAGGAGCCACAAGATTCTAATCTGGAAAGGCTTCGTTTAAAAACTTGAAGTACGTGAGTTGAAATTGAACATCATTGAGTTCAGGTGTAATTAGACATTATTTTCTCTGGAACTGCTAGAGTTGTTTTATAAATTGGAGGTAGAAGTCACAGCATTGTGAAATTTATACTATAAATGTACAGTAATTACTTAAAGAAGTTTTCAATAAGAGGCAAGTAATCCTTCTCAAGACCTTCTGCAAACCAAAACAAAACCAAAAACACCACAAAACAAACCCACCCCTGAACTTTGTTTCCTTGATACTAAAACTCATTATACAATTTACACAGATTTTAAAGAAAGATACAGATTAACTTTAGCAATCATAACAGTATTAAATTTTATAATCAATAAAGGCAATGTTGGAATTGCTAAACATCTTTGTAAACATAATAGCCACACATGATTATATAATTACAAAAATCATGTTAGTTTGTGTGAGATCACTCTGTAAATTCCCTAGTAATGGAAAGAAGGAGGAGAAGATGATGAAGAAGAAGAGGAGTAGGAAGAGTTCATGCAAACTGAACCAAAAATGTTGCACAAAAGCATAAAGGTGAAATAGAGTCGGAATGGACAGGCTCTGACAGTATTCCTTTGAAAAGTGAAATTGTTTTTCTTTAATATAAGGAATAAAACTACACATTTTCAGAAGAAATTTCTGAATATGGTTTGTTGGTTTATATCCACTTTATTAAAATTTACTGTTTATCGGGTTGCTGTTACTGCACCGAATTGTATGATCTATGCATTCTCTTTGCACAGTAGCATGGGGTCATACATGTACATATGTTATTCAGTTTTCATCTTACATATGTTTGAAATTACTCTGTATTTCCATTAACAGCTGTATTTCCAAAGTGAATTCAAACAGCAAAGCAATTCCCACTTTTTTTTTTCTTCCTTCTGAAAAAAGTGTGATAATGATCCCATAGGGCTTCCAATCCCCGCATATTTTAGAAACTGATAATTTCAAGACTTTAAAGTCTTGAACTTGATTTCACTTACAACAACGTTTTCCCCATTAACTATTATTATATGGTGCATTTTCACATGAATAACAGAATACCACAATAAGAAAGAACGCTATGTGACTGTTTACGTGAGGAGCAGAAAAGCAAAGTAACAAAACCCCCAGATATTCTTATTAAAGTGGGAGAAGAGAGTTGATATAAACAGAATGGAGTTCCCTGAACTGGAATTTGATCAAAGTAAAAGGATTAACAGTCTTCCTTGATCAGAAGAGTACCAAGGGAACTTTAACAAGGAGATATATCTGGCAAACACGCTGTGTGAAGGCCAAATAATGCCATCCTTCATCAGCACTTAAAATTCCACAGACCTGAAGAGTGTGGCTAGAAGAGTTTCTAGGAGTGATATTTCACTGTGCAGCAATAGAATGACTGAAGTTATGAGGCCAGAGATAAATCACATTGATGGTCTTATTGGAACAGCCATGCCTGGAAGGGAGGTGTAGTCTCTTCCCCAGACACAAAGAAAGCAAGCTGATGCAAGAAACAAAAACTCTTGTGCTCTGGGGACATTTAAACCTGTCTTTGAACGATGATTCTTCTCATGAGGGGAACATGCCTTAAATATGAAAAAAAAAAAAAAGGATTTTCAGAGGGGAGGATACAAATTAAATTTCCTTTAGTATTTGCAGTTATCTGAATGGACATGTTTCTTCAGTCAAAAAGAGCCTCAGTGTCAAATTTGCATGTATAAAAATGGACCACGAATATAGTGAAACTCAATATTTCATATCTTTTCTCAATTCCAAAAAAACCCAACAATTTTCTACTCTAAATTTCAGTTAGTTTCTATCTCATCTCTGACTGAATAATATTTTAGATTTTAAAAAAGAAAGAAAAACAGAAGGAAAAAAGAGTGGGAAAACATTCTAAACATTTTGGGAGTGAGACTTAATCATCAAGGGAAAAGGTGTTTAAGCCCCATGGGAGTCTTAGATTTAAATTCAGTATAGTCTTCTTTTTTTCTTCTTCTTTTTCCTTTTTTTTTTAATATGCTTTAGACTTCTGTGAAAGGTCACCGTATGGAGATAAAAGAGCAGATGAAACAAAAAGCAATAAGAAAAAACAATAAAACCATCATTGTTTTCTTGACCTTTTTCAAATGCATTCATCATAGAGTACGTGGTAAATCGTGTTAGAGCTTTGAAGCTACCATTGCTCTGAATGGAATGATCTCTAGCATCCATTTACCAATGGCCCTTTACAGCAAGGTCAGATAGTAAGAAGCCTCTCTCTGAACTGAAGCTCTAAGTAACCACTGACTCAAGACGGGGGTTGTTTATTTTTCACTCTCCGGCAGAGATAACACAGGCTAGGCCAATTTCTATGCTACTGTTATTAAGCTTTGTGCGAAGTTATCACCATAACACGCAAAAAAGAACAAATGTTACATTTCTCAACTGTGTGGCATGCAGTGGGAGAAAAGGGCAGAAGTCCAGAAAGAAGCTTCCTTTCTGAAGATGGCACCCTTCCATTAACTTCATAAATACAACAAAAAAGTCCAATTCACGTGTGTTACAAGACCATATGTATCATTACTTTAAAGATGCGCCCAAATGTTAGTGACCCTTCCTGCAATTTCTAAATGGAAATATTTGACTCACTCTGTTTTAAGGGAGAACACCAAGAAGCCTGTGTTCTTTTCCTGTTGTTTTCCCAGAACTGGGTAATCCTTCCCAGTAATCATACTTTGATTAAATAGGAATTTCGTTTTCAGATCTGTTCCAACATTGGTTTTGTTAGTGTTTCTATTTTATGTAGTTTGTCTTCTAAACGGAAAACATGTATAGTTGCTATTGTATATGAACTGTATTTTTCAGAGTGTCAAATCTACTGCTAGACATGAATTCGGAATAATTAACTGCTTGCTATGTATAGATGAGCTGTTGAGGGCAATTTGAGGGAAAGAGGTGTTATTTGCATCATATGTGCTGAACTGCAAAACCATGTTTGAGACATCTGATAAAAATTAACTTATTTGCAAATGAAATAGCAGAACATCTTTTTTATTATTTCTCTGACAGATTCTATCTTCTTTTGAGCCTAGCTGGGTGGAAGGTTCTCTCTTTGGAATGGCTTATGTTTATGATGTGATAAAGGCTATAGGCAAATCCCTGTAAGATGTGACAATCTCAAAGAGGTATATTTCAGTATGTGGTTCCTCCATTTGTTCTGTGCTGAATGCTTTTAAGGTTGGAAGCAAAAACTAGAAATTTGCCAGGGGTTGCAGAGGAAGGAATGTTGTTGATAACAGTAATTTTGCACTCTAGAGATATTTATCAAATTCTGTTCTTAATTTAACTCACATGATTCTTGTTGTATTTCTTCCATTGGCACTTTATGATGTCACTCAAGCACTTTTAACTTATNGGGGGGCGGAGCCAAGGGACTGCCACATGGCGCTTTTGTTGCCGCCGAGGCTAAATCGTGACACACACATTGACAAGGACCCCTAAGAATATGCCTATTAATTCAAATTATGCTTACATTCTTCATGCTTATTGCAATTTTTAGTGAGGTAGGAAATAGCGAATTTGCATTTACAATCTCTTTCCCATTAGTAGGGATCCTTCTAATTATTACTGTATTGGCTGTTTTCTAACTGACCCTTCCAATACAATTAAGCTGTTCAGGATCTGGCATCTTGCAGGAGATGGGTATCTGGCTTTCATTTATGATTACCATAGATGATTACACTTGATAGAAGAGCTTCAGAAAATGAATCCCACAGTCGTATCTACTGCTACTCGTATTTTTTAACACAGTGAAAAGGAGGTAGAAATACCCAAGAGACAGGACACTGAACTTGGGATCTGGTCTTCATTTAGCACATCTTCTGCAGTGTAATGAGCAAGCTGGGTTACCTACCAGCAAGCTCTGTTAGATCAGTAAAATTTCTGTCTGTCTGTCTGCTTCCCACAGAAAAGGGGAGATGAAACTGGAGTGAACCAAGGTGTATTCTTACTACACAAGTAATTCTTAATAGTAAAGCAAAGGTGGCCAGCCTTTTTGGTTTGGGGATTAAAATTGTCTGATGGCTGGAAGTCATTAGAAGAAACATTTGGTATATTGTATCCAGTCTGGCTCTTGCTGAATACAAATCAGTGACACCTCCAAAAAATCAATGAAAGTGCTTTGGTTATAACATTCTCCACCTGTATTTTACCTTTTTATGGAGAAAAAAGAATCATCAGGGATAAATGGGGGTTCATGAAGCAGAGTGTTCTTCAGATATCAGAGTGTTCTTCCAGATATGTTAATTAAATAATGTACAGTTTTGTGCCTTTATATTGCAAGGAGCCTCTGGACTCCAGGTCAGGAAACTCCACCAGCATCTTTCATTACCTCCTGTATTTCTGGTTGTCACATTAGAAGATGAAAGATAAGTTGTTCATTTGAACAAGCCTCTCCAAATAGCGCTTCCATACAGGTTACAGGAACCTTTTATAAATATGTCTGCACCTGTTCTTATGCAACTCTATGATAAATCCCTTTGAGTTCTGTTGTACAAGAGAAGACTTGGCACTTTGATGTATTTCCAAATTATTTTTTTGCTGCTTGTGGATGTCACAGAGACCTGTACTAGTACTGAATCACTGTACTTGTCAAAAATTTTGTTGCTTAAAAAAATTTATGTGCTTTGGAACTGCACTAGCCACAAATTTGTGATTTGAAACAGCTTTATTCTTCCTGCTGCCCCCAGTCACATATTTTTACTTTAAAAGCTAACTATTTTATCTGATTGCCTTCAAATGTGAAACAATCCAGCTTTTCCATGTAGAGATTCATTAAATGAATTTTCCATGATTTCTTTATAAGGCATATAAATATCAAATCATGCTGCTTAAATGGTTCTGATATAAATAAACTGTAAGTAACCATTGATTAGCCCCTATTAGTCTTTGTAGTAGTTCATAATGGGAACGTATGGAATCATAGAACTGAAAGAAAGTAATTGGAAAAATATTTTCAATGCAGTTTTTTTTGATCATAGTCTTTCTCTTTTACAGTTTAATCTCTGTCACCTATACCAGGTTCATGAAATTAGATGAAGACTCTTGTTTCAAAGACAGAGTCTTTGTTATGATTACAGTATGCTATTCAGCACCTGGTCACACTTCTTTTTTTCAATATTCAGTATGAAGGAGAGAGTCATCAGATCTTTTCCCACTTCCCTGCTTGAACTGCAATGTTCAACAACCTGTTATAGCTTGTTGTAATAAGTTGCAAATGTCTCTTCAGGCCCACTGTAATGAGCTTTGCATCAATATGTAGTAGAATAGCTAAAACACAGACTGGCATTTAGTTGTTTTGTTAGCTTATCTCACAACCTAACTTGTGACTTTTCCCAGTTCTTTACCTGTCTCTCCCATACTTCTTTTGAAAAACCCAGGATTTTTTTCTCTCCCATTCTGCCAACCACCAGTGCCAAGGTGCAATCTTCCTCAGAAAATGCCAAGCCTGCACTTTGCTATCTGGTGTAGTTGCATTAGTACCACTCAATCCCTTTACTTTGGAACTTAAAGCTCTCGTGTTTACAGTGCACTGGATTACAGAGTTAAGAGGACCCTCAAAATTCAATAGTAGCATGTAACTGTCAAAAAGACACAATGCTTAGGACATTGTGCAAATGGTCTATGCCAGTAAAAGCCACTGGTCAAAACTGAGGCAATTAGAATAGTAGAACTGAAATGTTTTTGACACTGGTACAAATAATGATATAATAAGCAGGTTTATTATAAAAGTGATATCATTGATGTATGTCAGGAGGTAAGATAAAGGCTCAGTGATAAAGAGGCATATTACTTTTATGTTGGAGTGTTACACACTTGCTCTGAAGAATGAGGTTTTACATGACATGTTCAGACTGCAGAGGTTAATAGTCTTAGTGTGACTCTCATTGAATAACAAAGGCAAAGGTTTGCATTTTCAGAAAAATGACCCTGGAACTACATGCACAGACTTGCTTCT
Organism: Thinocorus orbignyianus; assembly: GCA_013400375.1. Taxonomy (NCBI): domain Eukaryota; kingdom Metazoa; phylum Chordata; class Aves; order Ciconiiformes; family Thinocoridae; genus Thinocorus; species Thinocorus orbignyianus. The sequence goes on along the minus strand of VXBW01002905.1, from coordinate 446,521 downwards.
TGTTTGCCTTTGAATTGGCAAGAGAAAGCCACATGCAGTCATTGCAGAGCTGGGAGGCAAACATCTATTGCCACGACAGCCTGTGTAGTTATCCAATGGATTCAGATTCTGGACATATGAAGTATTATATCAGGCAGATTCAGCAACAAAAACGCTGCAAGGGATTTACTAACCACTAAGTATGCTTCAAATTCTTGTAAGACTCCTTCTAATGGTGTAGAGAAGGTACACAGAGGAAATGAGACTTTTACAGAAATGTTTCTGAGATCACTGTAGTACAGAATACAGGTATTGTTTTTCAGTTTTAAAGTTCCTGAAGGAGACATTTTCCTTATGAGATTAAATCTGTAAATTCAAAGAGGCAGAGTCAATGGCCAGTTATTCGAGAGCCAGATTAAAATGATTAATAACAGTGAAGGGCTTGGTAATGTGTGCAGAAAGCCACAGCACAACAATGCGTATGTTCTTCTTCATGTGTGCTTCAATTTTGGCCAGCTTGATGAATTTTATTTGATTGAGTTACCACAATAACACAGAGAGGAAGGGTAAGTAATTTGTTAGACACAGCCACATGGGTGCTGGCCTTATTTTTCATCAGTACATCTTGTGGTACTTAAGGGACTTATTCAGCACACATAACAGAAAAACCTAATTGTCTGACATTTTGATACAGTCTCAGCACTAGCATCTTCCAGAGCCTGTATTTTGAGGCATGATATCAAATCACACAATTTGCTACATCCCATGGGCTGGAAGATACAATATTTGGAAGCACCCAGGGGTAACAGACATTTGCCAGCTGCCTCATTGCCACTGGCAAAATCCTAACAAAATCATTCTTTAATTGAAAAAGTGGTGGATTGAACAGCATGGAGCTGTTACATGCAAAGATATAACTTATCCCCAGCTGAATTTCCTCCTGGGGCTTTGCAGCAGCAGCAGCCCTCCATTCCATTAAACATGGAGCCAGGTCACCATGTAGTAACTCAGCTCAGGCTGCCAAATACCATTATACCTCAGATATGAGAAGAGGAGGGAGGTGGTGTGCAAGTGGTAGCAGACAACTAAATCGGATTTTACTAAAAAGATCACATCACTGCAGTTTCCAGAATGAGGATTTCTTCCAAGTGTTCAGCGCAGACTTACTTTCTAGAAACTGATTTGAACAATAATCTTTGTGTAAACATGACGCTGACTTGTATTTTGCTAATGACTGTGAGTTCATTTCTACCGTTATTGCAAAAGAGAAGAAAAACCGATACCCTTAATTGTACAACATTGCTAGAATATTTAGATTGGTAGATTTCAGAGAAACATTAAATGATAACAAAAGTTATGTTTTTAATTGCAAATCTTTTAGCTGAGTCCCTGCACTTTGAATCTGTGCCATACCCACTAGTAGTCTCCTAGTTATGTAATATAATAATTTATTAAAATACAAAAAAAATTACTGGAACAACTAGGGCTTTTTTTTCTGCTTTTCTTCACTGCTTTGTTCTTGGGAAACTGAAAATTGGTTATTTCTAGTGTGACACAGTGGCAAGTCTTGGGAATTTCACATGGCAGAAATGCAAGAGAAATTGTGTCATTTCACAACTTATGTTACGGCCTTTTGCACTAATGGCCAGAAAATGGCTAATAAATACTAAATCTCTCATTTATGGTGGAAAATGTAAAAGAAAGCAGAGTCAAACATGGATGAGAGTCGACAAACCAGATGCAACATGATCATCCAGTTACAAATATTTTGGAAGTCAGCAAAAAGTTGGAGGCAGTGAACATTACTGCATCCAACCTCAAATTTGTTACCTTAAATTCTATAGATCCAAACAGGCCACAACCTGTCAGTCAGCTCTAATTGGCATCTTGTTTAATCAATAACCATGAATGTTTATTATTTTTGCTACTTAGGGTGGATATTAAAGAAGTTAATAGTGTTAAATAGTTAAAGAAGTTTTGTGAAACATGCTTTTTTTTTTTTTTTTTTGTGAGCTGTTACAAATATAGTAAACATAGCAAAGTTCAGCTAACACTCCCCAAATTAAAATCTCAACTACAAATATAAAAAAGGTAAGAGAGAAGGAAACATGAAAAGGAAGGAGAGTTGTTCAGAAATTAGTAATAATATATATACAGAATCATTGGAACATAGAATAATGTGCCTGGAAGTGACCTCTGGAGATCTCTGGTACAAGCTGCTGCTCAATATAGAGCCAACTTAGTGAGGTTTTTCAGGCCCTTGTCCATTAGAGTTTTTAATACTTCCAAGGGTGGGGATTCTAGAGTCTTTCTTGGTCCCTACTCCAGTGCGGGGAGTGGTTTTTTTTCCCCCGTACATTACTGTTTCCCTTGTTGCAAATTATAACTTTTGCTTCTTGTTCCATTGTACTGCATTTCTGAGAGTCTGGCTCCAACTTATTTACCTCATAGGCTTATGAGGTAGCTGGGGAGCAGTAAGACCGTTCTTTAGAATACGTATTTTCAGGCTCTGAGCAATCTTGACTCTCAGCCTGCTATTGCATGTGTAGCGATCCAGCCCCCTAACCGTGTTTTGGTACCTCTACTGGACCTGCTTCAGTATAGCAATATCCTTCTTTTACTGTGTGTACAACTAATATGTATCTGTGTATGTGTGTATTTGGAAATGGGTTGAATGAGTTTGAAAATGCTTATTCAGGTAACTAAGTTTTAATTCTTCTTTCTGATACATATAACCTACATATAAAATTCTGTTGGTGAACAACCACACATTATTAAAATATGAGCAGATGATTAGAAGCAATCAATTTAAGATGGTTTAATGAACTATCATGTATCAAAGGAGCTACAAAACTCCCTCCCTTGTCCACAGAAAACACAAGGCTTTGGTTGTCCAGCTCTGTAAAGAAACACAGCTATTGTTGGACAGAGGAAATAACAATTGTTGGCTCAGAAGCATCAAATATTTTTTAAATAGATTTTATTTTCTATTTTCTACTTTTCTTAGCCTGCTATTACAATAGTCGGGAGTTTGACATACATAACAAAAGAACTCAGTAGCTGGGCTATATTTCATGGTCAGTGTTCTAAACCACATATCTTTCTGCTTTCTTGGGAATCAAGATTGGTTTGTACAAGTTTCCATTCAAGGAGATGTTCGACTTCTTTTATTCATGTGTATTTCTCATGTACAATATCAGAATTATTTTTTTTTTTAATTATTATCAAAACTAAATTGGTTTGTCACAGATCAGAATCTATGGATGTTTGGGTCATTTTTATTTCACAAACTCTACTAATCAAATTAGTATATGACTTCTGACACATTTGCTCTGCTAGGTGAAGTTTATTAACTACTTTATCGATGAATTAATAACTCATTTCTGAGAAATCTGCTATGTGTTCAGAAGGCACTCTCCAAACGGCAGACACACAAGACAGAAAAGTAAAAGAGCATATATAATTGTGACAGTACATTATATTTTCCAATATGATTGTTTATATTTTCCTTATTTCCAATATTCCACTCTTTTCTTTAACTCTTAACTTAAAAGATTGCTACAGCAAGGACAATGGCTTGCTCTTGCTTCATGAGGAGCCACATGGAGAAGACGGGGGGCAATAGGTACAAATAGCATTGGGAGAGGTTTCATCTTGCTATTAGAAAGACATATCTTCCAGTAAGAACAATCAGTCACTGGAACAACCTCTCCAGGGATGTGCTAGAGTCTCCTTTGTTAGAGGTTTTCAGCGTGTGATCGGACAGAGTGCTAATCACGTCTAGGCTTCCTTTGCCATGAAAGGTTGAACCGGATGATCTTTCAAAGTCCTTCCCAATCAGAGCTGTTCCATATTTCTGTGATTCATTCTCAGATGTCTATCTTAATAAAGAGACATGCAACATATTTTAAATTTAGTTCCTTTAAAGTTTTCTTTGTTATTCAGTAATTTTTTTAACACTAAGAATAGATAATTTTGAAATTACGGGAAGAATTTTCACTGTACTATTTTAATGTAGTCCACGGAAAGATTCAGGAACTTGCGTGGTTTTTTGTTTTTTCCTTTTAAGGAAAGATGCAATATCTGCATAACTGAGTTCTCCAGATGAAATAATTGGTTTTCTATGCCTTAAAAATGAAGTGTTCATTTGTTGTGAATCAAAATCCTTCCAATTGAGAGACCGAATCAAACATTGTGTTCTGTCAGTTGAAGAGTAATCTTCCCTTCTAGAATAGTTGTGTTTGGAATAGCTGAAACTCATGTCATTCATTCCAGTTCTTTTTTAAAAAATAGATTTAGTTGTTTCTATAAGTATTTTTTTTTGATTTTCATGGCAAGCAAAAGCAAAAACACTTCTTGGTTTAGATTTACAAACTAAGATATTTTCATTCAGAAATGCTGACATGTTTTGATTTTGGCAGATTTGTGAAAAGAAGATTCCATATTTTTCAGTTTAGATCAATAGAACAATTATCATTCAATGTTTTCAGCTTATTCAAATGAATTTTTTGAAAACAAATACTAAAATATCAAAGCATAACATAATATCTGGAAAAGGAATAGGAAAAAAAAAATCTGTAGTTTTCATACAAGCATAAAAATGTTTTTTATAGGGAAACTCTTGAGATTGTCTCATCCAGCATCCTACTCAAAGTAGGACTATCACCAGCCCTGCTTTGGCTCAGCCTTTACTTTTTCAAGCCCAGAACAGCAAACCTCCAAGAAAAGAGAGGCTACCAGTTCCAGAGCTGCAGTACCCTTCCAAAGAAAGAGTTTTTCCAAATTATGAACAATCAATGAGATCCTCTTTTAAACTGAAGATAACATCAGTTTCCTTCCTCCTGAAAATGATTTTAAACTGTGAAGTTGTAAAGGACACAGGATGGCAGGCTTTAACTTTTGTGGGTACCACCACTTCTTTAGGTAACAGTGTGCCTATCAGTTCTGTTCTCCATTCTTTAGGAATAAATGGGTCTTAGTAGGGCAAAGCAGTTCTGTGATTGCAGCTGAAATTTACAAAGAACCTGAAATATTACAGCTAAGGAAGCTTATTGTAATTCTTATGTGATGATCTAACAGAAATCAAATTAGCCTTAACCAGCCTTTGCTGGCTTCTATGTACACATGCAGAGACAAGAAACCTGACTGTGTTTATACTAGAATAAAACAGGGTGAAACTGAATGATTGGGTTGTATTTCTACTACCAAATGAACGTGTGTCATGTGGAGCTTGCCTAACAAAAAGACATACAGGATGATCATATAAGCATTCATTATTATTTGCCGATATTGCTGGATCATCTGAACTTTGTAACCAGAGATTCTAGGCTCGCATGGTGGTAGCACCGAAAAATCTGGATTTTGTATTTTAATATTGGTCTCAGCTCTACTTTTTTTGATTTTCATGGCAAGCAAAAAGCAAGTAGCTGTAGAGATAAATAATTCTATTAGTAGAGATAAATAATTCTATTCTAATACTAGCTTCCCAACTTGATCTTTCATTAGAAGCAGGGACCAGTAAGCTTTTGGAAAGCTTTTCTGTATTCTGCTGTAAACAGTCTACTCCATAGTAGTCCATCATAACTTTTTTTCAAGAAAGTGCTGATTGCAGTACTTCATATAGCCACAGTGCACACACATCTCAGCCAATCTACGCAATCTTGGTTTTCTCATTCCAAATTGAGTGTAGTAAAACTATAAAACATCCCAGAAAGCTGATAAGGGTGATCGGGAATATACAGTGGCTTCTCAGTAAGAAAAGATTAAACCTAGAAGGATTTTTCAACCTGGAGCAAAGACAACTGGGGTAAGTTTCATAGATTTTTTTTTAGCCATAAATGTCATGGAGATGGAAAATGAGGCACGACTTTTTACTGTATTTTCTAACTAGAGAACTCAAAAGCATTAGATAAAATCTATCAGGAGGACAAACAAAAAGAACAAACTGCATAAAGGAACTGCAGAACTCATTGCCACAGGGTAGCCAAGAATACTTATATCCAGAAGAAGCTATGGAAAAAAATTTATTAATGGATATGAAACAAAAATTTAGAGGCAATTTCTGGTTCAGAATATCCTTGGAAAATGTAAACATGGGGGTAGGAGATACTGTTTGGTAGTGCTTGGTCTGGTTTTGTGTTTTATTAAATAGTTCTGGTAGTAAGGTGATTTTGTGGCAAAAATGTGCCGCCACTAGTCAAGGAACTGTTCTATAACTCCGTTGCCAGAACAAAGAGGTCTCTTTCTATCACCGTGGTGTGGAAAGATAGGTCTGGTAAAGAACTCAGGCAATGATCATTGGTTGAAAATATTTTCAGAGCAAAACTGTAAATCCTCTCTTCCCTGATTACAATGAGCACCTCTAACCTGCCCAGTGACTCTAGGCCTACCCACATAGGTAGTAACAGTAATTTCACAGCCTTCCAACTTGCTTTTACTTGAAGTTGCCAAGCATAGGGGTAAAAAGGATAAAATTAAGACCTTGAGCTAAATCCCCCAAAAGGCTATAGATGCCACTACATTTTGCACTGGTGTGGCAAGGTTTGGGTAGCTGGAGGGCTGCAGACGTGGCCTCTGTGAGAAGAGGTTGTGAACTTTCCCTGGGCCTCACAACTAGTTCCAGTCAGCTCCAAAAAGGGCCCAAAGGTGGGACCACCAGTGATGATGCTGGTATCTCTGAGAGAACATATTTAAGAAAGAGTAAAAGGTGCTGTGCAGCAGCTGTGAGAGAGAGAGGAGTGAGAAAAATGCGAAATAGCCCTGCAGAAAAGGTCAATGAAAAAGGAGGGGGAGGAGGAGTTTCCCCCACAGCCTGTGGAGGACCATAGTGGAGAAGATATTCACACTGCGGCCCATTGATGATCCCATGCCAGACCAAGTGGACATGCCCTGAAAGTAGCACAATCCCATAGAATGTCAACGCAGGAGTAAGCTCCTGACAGTGGCTACAGCCCCTGGAGATGAACCCATGCAGGAACAGCTGAAGTTTTCATTTGTTCTTTTGACTTGTTTTCTTCTTTTATTTACCCTCTGTAATAATACCCAAACTCTCTCTAAAACTAGGAAAGGGCACTTTTATCTCATCATTTTGCAGGCTCAGGAGCACTTGCCAGCATCTTACTGTATATTATACAACTAAACTGGCCTTTCAGGAATAAAAGATCCTTCTTTCAAACTCCTATATTCTCCTTTCACCACCACGGTGATGAAGTTTTACTCGGTATAATCTTTCATCTTTTTTCCTTTATATCACACTCTAGTGAAGCTATATAGTTAATGTATGAGTCAGGATTTTTAACTTAATTTGGTAGGAGCCAAGCATACTCTTTATCTTATTCTGCACAGAAACAGATGATAAAGAAAAATTCAGTAAAAATAGCAATGGTGAAGTTTTGAAGCATGGTTGCCACAAAATTAAAATTGAAAAGTTGCTCGTCAGGCTTTATTCTAAAAGTTATTTTTATACATTGTTATCATACCATTCTTTTTGTATCATTCTGACAGTGAACAAAATGTCGTGTTATTTCTAACATCAAACAAAAATTGAATGCACAGGTAATATCATTCACAATAAATCTTTGTTTTCCACATTCGAGAGAGTTTTTCTAAGACAGACATACGAAACTGATGAAAGTGTATATATACACACACCTTTGTGTGTGTATATATATTAAAATATATATGATATAAAAAATTATAATATTTGCATCTAAATGAGTAATAAGGGAGATGAAATTTTCCGTGTTAAAATAACGTAATAAATGTTAGATATTTTCTCTAGATTAATTCTTATAAAACCAGTTGCTACCTATTATTAAGTTGGATGTGAATTACAATGATTTTTCTATAGCTCCATTTTTTTAGCATACTTTTGCAATGCTAAATATTAAGATCAATATTAGTGATATTAGGACTTGTACTTTATTTTTTCCATGAAAGCCACACGGAGAGCATTTTTTGCTATTCATAAATACCACTGAGTTCTTCTAGTAGGTTTTTCTACTTATGTCTTTGTAATACACCTTTTTCTTTCTTCATTTGACTTGTAATAGCAAAGTACCAAAGTACTTAGTCCTCAGAAACAAATTCAGATATATGGCTAATTGGCATCTAATACGTACTCTTACTTAAGTTAAGCAGGTTATTATGAAATCACGTGTATTCCCACTGCACTATATCATTTACAGACTTGCTGATTTCTCAAGACATAGCGAGCTCATCCAAAAATGATGGAGGAGGCTTGCAATATGATTTCCCATTAGTAATCAAAATTATTGATGTTTGCTGTATTATAGCATGACATGAGTAATAAATATATTCAATCCAAGATACCTTTTCAGCATGAAATTGTTACCTCGTGAAAGAGTCAATGTTTGTTTCAAATGCAAATGTTAAGATGATAATCCACACTTAGCTCCATAAACTATGTTAAATATTTTTCTCACAGAATGTAATTTTTTAAATATGCATATTTGAAGGCATAAAAGCTCTGCTGTATTAGAGTAAACCAACAGATGAAAAATGTGTTTACTGATCACAGCTGCACCTTGTTATAAGAGTAATGTAAAGCAATGATTACAGAATAAGGATACCTCAGGATATCTCTGAATACTAGATGGAGACTACGTAGAAGGAATTAAAATCCTTCATGTCCTATCATAGACTTACTGGTTTTAGCCTGAGGCACAAAAAAGCAACATTAAAATGACGTGCCTTATATAGAATACTTCTGATTGAAACATTGCAAATATTTAAAACAGCAATACTACACATCGTTTGGATTTGTAAACACAGAATGGCATCATTTCTAGTTGAAATAGGAGGACACTGAGAGGCTATAGCCTATAGAGATAATCTTGCATAGGGTAATTTTAAAATTTAATGATGCAGGGTCAGGACCTTGTTTTTTCTTTAATATTTTAAAAAATCATATAAAATAAAATAATAAAATAAAATAAAATACCCCACATAGTTACTTCAGTGATTAAAAGTTAAATTCTAAATCAGAGCACTGAATTGCAAAACCAGTCTTCCATAACAAAAATATTGGAGTTCCCAATACAGTGAACTACCGAAAAAGCTTCAGAAGCAGTCAAATGAATCTGCACCTGCTAACATGAACACTTCTGCAGTAACAAGTCTGGTCCAAGTTGTTCCATGGATGTTGTGTTTCAACAGATGCTTCTTAAAAAGACAGAAGTGTGATGGGATCACTTTCACATCATCCACTAAGGGAAAACAGAATCTGGTGACAAACACTGTCTTTCACAAACTTTGTGTTTCCTTGTTTCCTTTGTGTTTACTCCAAGTTGTCATGCAACGAGGCACTTGATCTGTATGAGAGGTCAAGGTGACTTTAAAGCAAGGACTACATGCGCAAGCATGTGACGGATACAGTTAACTTCCATGGTTCCAGTTTTGTTTGTTGATTTTATTTGTTGAACTATTTCTGAGTCAACTGCAGCTGTTTCGATCTGTTAACACCCGTTAATACCCCCTTCAATTAGAACTGGTGGGGAAGTCCACTTTGGAAACATTCTAAAAAGGAACCAAACAAGCCAACAGAGAAACCTCTGTCCAGATATCTCTGTGTCTGCATATCAGTGAATATTAATCTTTCAGAACTCTTTGAAACAGCTGCAGTTGCCACAGGAGGACATGATTCACAAGAAAACCAGAGTTCCCCAGTTTTTCATGATATTTCTTGAGGAAATAAGAACTGATATTTTTGCTTGTTTGTTTTGGAGTTTTAATTGCATTGCTAAATGTTTCAACCAACAAGACTGCATAGGGCATTAGAAATAGAAATATTTCATGACAAGAAAAGGGTCACTTATTTAAAGACGAATGGGTAAAATCAAATATTCACAAAGATTTCTATTGGAGTATTGTTGCTCTCTTTCTCCTGTGGTATATATATTGAGGTAAACGATCTGTTTTCTCCTTACTGGAGAGTTACCAAATCAAAACACCACAACACAACAAACAGCTTTTTCTTCTCAGAAAAACCATTCCCAGGAATGAGACAATAGGAGAAATTATATGTACTAATTTATAGAACGAGGACTCATCAAGTGACCTTAAAATGCTTAATCCTGGAAAGACATTCACATGATTTAGAAAATGTACATAGTATATTTGATGAAATGAGGAATTCATCTATTATGACTACCAGAGATAATTGCAAAGCTCCCTATGACTTTAATGAGATAGGAATAAAGTCCCCAGTGAGACTTCTCTCAGGTATGTATATCTTTACAGGTCCTTGTACTTCACCTTCTTCCTTAACATTTTCAACTAAATATTTAAGTGCGTTTTTTTGCTACTAACAGATATGTCCAGCTGAATTCATATTTTTAGTAAATGAACATAAATGAGAACATACAGAAAAACCTGGAAGAAACAAAAATTTTTGTAGGATTTACCTCAGCTGCGATAGTAACTCTTATGTTGGAATTGACGCTTTATTCATGCTGAATATATTCATCCCACTGGACAAAATTTGAGATCTCTTTGTATATCTGTAATCACAATTTTCAGAGCATTTGCTGTAAAGCACCTTACAAATTTTCCCCTCTAATCCTGCCGCACTTCATCTCATGTACTTTTTCTCCCATTCTTTCCTTCAGTTGTCCATAAAGATTATGACAGTAGCTCTAACTTTTTTGCAATCCAATTCTTGCCTAGGTCCGTTAAAGCTTAATATATTCTAGCTATAGAAAATCAAGCAAAAACCTATTTCACATAAAACATGAAGTTGAATAAAAGAGATGTATTCTAGTAGAGATTCAGGCATGTATTGTTGACTTTTGCAACCTTAATTTTTATGGTGTGATAGAAAATACTTTACCAGTTCACACATAAAAGGCAAGAGAAAGCACAGTCTTGGAAACGGCAAATGATTTTCTTATTTCTAAACACTGGAGAAGCTAGATTTGCTTTCAGATTTGCAGGCACTATGTGTGCCTTGTAAAATCAGTGAATGTGCATTCATATGCAAGTGACACATAGGTTTTTGGGTCAGAGTTTGGTTTCATTTAATGTCTTTTTATATATCAAGTAGCCAAAAGGCAATTTACAGAAAAAGAAATTAAATATTAGCAATACAGGAAGTCCTAGGCATATGAGCATAATTTTGAAATATTCTACAATTTCGTGTTAATGTGCCCTAACTGTTACAGTTGAGTTTGAATCCCAAATTCACTCCTCAGTCATTTTCTATTATTTCTACAAATAAAAATGTTCTATGGATTCAACTTATGAAATAGAGGCTTTTCTTATAGGACATTTCTTAACAGAATTTTGCACTCCCTTTGCTGTTCTAGATGTCTTAAAGTTGTTTCACCTCTTCTCCAATTGCCTCTCAGTCAAGTGACAGGCTGAGACAAAACTATATGGGGAAGAAACCCAGGGTACTTTGCAGCTCCCTTCTGCTTGTAGACACTCTTCACGCATAGACAAGGTGCAGGGTTGTCAGTGTACTTCTGGTTCTGGTGCTGATATATCCTGGAAATTCTCCTAGTTCTATCACTGTAGAAGCAGCCTTTGTCTAACAGTAATTTTAATTGACAGGACAAAGCTGAAGACAAAAATGTCAAAGAACATGAGTGAAAAATTCAAAACTCTTTCTGCAATGGAATTTTTGTACGTTTGCTGTGCTTTGCCTGAACTTATGATTGTCAGAATTTTCTTTAACCTTTTATTTATTTACAGACAGAACCCAGTAAGCTGGGAGAAAGAAAAAGAGTGGACAGAGTCTGACAAAAATTCTTCCATGTAACATATACACCTAGATAAACACTATCTGCATACCAGCTCACACAAAATCCTTGTTTGCTGTCTTTTGTAATTAATGAGGCAGTCTATTAAAAAGTGGAAGAGCAATTTGTGGGATGGTCAGAATTTTTGAGACTCTGTTTCAAAGCAGGGCCTGTGTAGGAGGCATACTGATCTTTTCAGAAAGAGGTGAACAATGTTATGTATAAATGTCAAGGGGCTTTTCTTTTCTCACATTGAACGTTTCCTCATTATGTCATTTGTTACTTGCAGAAATTAAAGATTTATTCCTGAACTATTTCTGTTTATACTCTTCAAAACGGTGTTTTGGTTCACTGTGTTTCTGCTCAGCACGTTAATACTGCCAGGATTGATCTTGTCTTTGATCATTGTATGTAGAAAGTTACCAGGAATGTTTATGAGACAAAACACACTTGAACTAAAGGTGACTCTATATATTATAGGTCCCTTGAATCGGATGCAGCAACCTTAGAAGAATTAATAACCTAGTGCATAAATTAAATCAGTGACTGGACAAAGTCTGGACATGAAGAAAGAGAAATGGTAGTTAAAAGTTGATAGCTATGATATGAGATGCAAATGCAGAATTGCAACTGTAACATCTGCCATTTCTGCCTTAGATTTGCAATGGGATTTTGTTATATCCAGGCATGTTTTGAAAAGATCAAGCAGCAGCTGTGGGCAGAAAGATGTTCTTCTGTGTATGTCTGAGTAGAAGTTTATGGCGTTTCTTTTCTGATCCCAAACATATTGCCATCTTGTATGCTGTTACTACTTTGGCTTTTCTGTCTCCCCTCCAGGGAGGGGAGGGCTTGAGCAACAGTTCTACACAGAAACTTAGGCTAAGGGAAACACAGCTGTCCATTTGTTGAGACGTGAATATTGTTGAAGACATGGGACACCAATAAGTTATACAAACATGTGGAGGGATACTGAGGAAACTATTCCCATGAACTTTTGAAGAAAGTAAGTGAAACTACTAAACTCTTTTGTGGACACTATTCTCTTGGCTAAGTAGACTCCAAGCTCCTTTTTTTTCAGGATAGTTTTTGTAACACACTACAGGATACAATGCCCTCTAAATGAACAGTATTTGTAGATTTTTAGTTTATATTAGATTTCCCATGCAAAGTTGCTTCAGAGAAGCCATAATTTCTGATGAATCGGAGGTGCTGCTTTTAGTATCATGGATGATGCAAGCACAGGGGGAACTACAAAAACTGTAAAACTGAAAAACTGGAGACTTTATAGGTTTGATCAAATAAGGGAGGACATGATAAAAGGAGAAAACTTGAAAAGTGATTCAAAGAAGGTAATTTATCCTTTGTCTAAGTCCTAAATCCAGTGGCCAAGCCTCAATACTGAATGCTGACATACTTCAAAATGATAAAAATGAGTATGCTTTTACAGAAACATAATTAACCTCTTACACCCCTGGGTAATATCTGTATCAGAAATTGAGAAAGGAAGAAGCAGAGATTATGGATGTATGTGGCTAACATACATATTTGTCTTCAGATTGTGGAGAATGTTCTAAAAACTGAAAGGATGCTCACATTGTATGGAGGTAAGGCACTCATTATTGGTTTCAGACAGAATAAAATAATTCTTGATATTTTTTTACTGTGTGTTAAATCCTGATCCGATTACTGGTTTGGGAGGGGTTTATAATTATTCCAAGGGTGCAATTAAGCAAGTGAGCACTGAGACATCCTGGTTTTCTATTGGGTTCTCCCATTGAGCTTGAGCTCAGCTCATGGGTGAGGTCGCACACTCACTGAGCTTAATGGCAAAAATGAAGATTCATTGACTTCAGCAGATGAATTTTCAACTGGTACATTTAATAAAACTGAGCAAATTTAGATTTCACAAATCTATTTTTCTGCTCTTGTGTCTTGAGGCAACAAAGTCAGTACTGCTTACATTCAGGAAGCCATTGATCAGATCAAATCAGTGTAAATGGGGAGAAGAAAGAAAAGGAGCAAAAGTATAATCTGGGGACCTGGGAAGTTGACGCTATTTTTAAATCTTATTAAAAAGCTATAAAGCATATGTAAAAATTTGAGATAACACACCTCCCTGGTCACAATGTCTCGAAGGTATTTACTTCAGTAATTCGTATCTAATTCCATAATTATTAAGCTGGATAGCATATTTTCAATATTTAATACTACAAATGCATAGATGTTTTCAAAGTAATCTTTAATTTTGGCCATCAAAAGTAAAGTCTTGATTAAAAACTCTTTATATGTTTCCTATTCTGTTTAGTGATAACTGGATCAGGTTTTCTTTTTTCCTTTCAGTGTTTCAGTACTTTTGGCCACCTGTCAGCCGATCACCATTAAAAACAGGCTGATTAAATGACTCTCTATGGTGCTGTTCAGGAAGCTTCATTAGTGCTTCAGTTTATGGCCACTCAGTGAGCCACACTGCTGTAACTTCTGACAGTTTATGGAAGCCGATTCGGAGGCACAGGATGTGGGGTACACAATTTTGCACAGCTGTAAAGTTTTGATTGCGTGAATTATACATGATGTCCATTATGGTCAGTGCTCACTGGTGGCAACAGCACTCTGAAGGTGTAAAACAGCTTTTTCTTTGAAGCAAGTAAAACTCAACCAACCAAGCACTAAAAGCCACATAAAGGAGGAAAGTACAGAACAAGAATTACAAGAAAAAAAACAAACCACCAACGCAAACATACCTTTCTTTACTTGTCCATCTAATCACTTTATAGTATGAAAAGTAGCTGAGAGGTTTCCAGCTAATTTTTCTGGTTTTCAGGTATGTTGAGAACTAAGGTGGCAGCAAGGGGAAACATGACAGAGAGAGAGAAAGAAGCCTTCAAGGCTATGGCTGCAGATTATTGCACACACAAAGGATTTCTCCAGCATGAACACAGCAAGCATCTCTGAAAGCTCTCAATGTCACTTTGCCAAAGATGCCTCCTCTCTTCACTAGTTGTCTGTCTGCTCTGTCACACACTTTATTAAAGCTTTGGGGCTTTGCTTCCTCTCTCTCTCTCTGTCTTCCTTTTCAGATGACAGCAAAGAAATTTCAAAGGTAGAAAGATGAGAGATAAAGCAAAACTTGCTCTGATTTTCAATATTCCTACTTTACTCAGGTGACTCACTACCTCCTTGTTATTTTTTCATTTTGTACTGAAAGGAAAGTTTTCATTTTGGTGAAGATTCAGTGTTAATTGTTATGAAAATTCTGCTAGGTGTAGTACTGTATAGAAGCCTTTAACCCTTCCTCTCACACACCACCTGAACAGAATTTACCTATGGCAGAGTGTTCCATAACAGAACCAAAACACATATACACCAACACACAGATGCTACTCCCATTGACATCAGCTGGAAAACTGGACCCATGCAAACTATGGAATGGTGGAACCTCTAAGTATTGATGTAGAAAGTAAGCAAAACTGAACATGCAATGTGCACTCTGTCAGCTTCACACAGAGGGGGTGTGTGTTTACTCTTCCACTAGCACTGGCCTGAATAAGTAAAGCTGCATGTCTCATATCTGGGTCATATTTATACTCCTTTCCACTGAAAATTAAAGTAATCTCCACTTTCAAGGATTCTTATTACTCATTCCACATGCCTAACCTGTCCTTTCTGTCTAAGGCTAGATATAGAGCACTGCTTATAACTATTCATTGTAATGTCTTAGCAAGACATTCACGGCCTTAATGTGTCAAAAAAAAAAAAATTAAAAAAAAAGTTCATGGGTGAATATTTGTACCTTGAAGTACCTGTGTTAGAAAAAAAAAAAAAAAAAAAACATTGGCAAATTAGTGTAAGGCAAATTGCCTAACCCCTCAAACCTTTTTTCTGGGTTCTTAAAAATCCGGGGTATTGGCTTTCTCAGTATGTTCAAAATTTCTTTTAGTGTACCATGTTAGGTCAAGTTCCACAGCTTTGCAACTAAAAGTTCTTGTGTAGTCTGCTTCTGTGCATAGTTTATATCATGAAACTTTTGAATTAATTGAGCTGCTTTCCACAGGCAAATTCAAACGTGATTCTGAGAAGTCATTCAAACATGAATCTGAGAAGTCATGTAGCAAATATGCAGCAAGGACACTGTGCTTCCACAGTCACCAGTACCAGATCTCCGCACTGTCATGTTACCCAGCAGAAATAACGTGATTTACATCAGACAGACATACAGTCACATTATCCAGAATACAGGACACAGACCATCCCTCACACTATTCTGATTCCCCGATTTTGTGTACACTTTGCACTACTAGAACCCGTCAGAAAACATTTGATCCAGTGCGAAGTTGAGTAGTGTGGAGAGACAAATATTGACCCAGCAAAAAAAATTTCAAGAGCAAAGTAGCCCACCAACATTTTTTGAACAAAACTGAAAAAGAAATGTGACCTTATCTGACTCTTTCTCACTAAGAGATCTAAATTACTATTAATGATTTATATATTGCTAAACCGTGTTCTGAGAAGACTTGTAAGCTTCAATTTATACACACTAAAATTTGTAAAAGTTGTGCCTGGAAAAAGCTTTCACCTTAAGAAAAATATTTCTATATTTTCTCATACCAGGCAATGCAAATCTTTTATTCTTACTTTTTACTTTTTCCTCATTTATTCAGTAGTAAAGACATCAACAGGTATTTACCTGTTTTTATATCAAAGTTCTGTGGGAAATTATATGTGACTGTAAAGAAACTGTTAGACTCTAATGCAACAGACATTCCTTTTTAGCTACAAGGTATAGTTGTGACCAGATAGCCGTGACAAATACCAAAGCAAATGTTCTGTTTCTTCAGTAAGCATGCAAGTCTGGGGACTAACAGCATATTTTATGTGGTGACAGGCCCAGCCCGCTCCTTTTGCAATTCTCATTCCTTATATGGTAGATAAGACTATCATGAGATCAGTCACAATAAACCTATTTCAGTATGATTACATTTTATCCACAATCATATTCCTCCTGGAAATCTGTCCAGAATCAGCTGTTCACTTGTTGGGGACATTGATGATATTGATTTCCCTTCTCTTTACTTCTCTTCCTCTCCTTTACTCTTTTATCCTGTATAGGGTCAAATACTATTTAAAACTCTTCAGGGGAAACAATCTATACCAAAACTGCTCTCTTCTGCAAAGATACTTGCAAGGAAGAAAAGTATCTGATATTCCTCATGTACTGAGTTAATGACCTGTATTTTTCTCACCAAAAAATATCTCCCTGTAAAAATGCCTCCACTGCAAGATCTGTAGGAGCCAACAAATTAGAAAAGTCTTTCTTCAGAGCCAAAAGACATCAGCCATCCATCCAGGTTATACCCTCTGTTCTGAAGGCTCAGGGCAGTAAAATTCAGAGGTTACCTGCTGCAAGGCTGGTTTTAAAGTCATTTGGCATGTGAACATGAAATCTGCAACTCCTCTCCCTCTCTGGTAGTAGGAATATACTCCCCACAGAAGCCCAGGCTGAGAAGAAGCTTTGAATTACCTGGACACCTGAGATATAAAGCTTCGTCTGCTTCTTATTACAGGAAGCTTCCTCCTGGTTGTTTTCACTGGGTTGTCCTTTTGACACAAAATATTAAAAAATCTCATTTATCTGAGATGCATTTCTGGATAGATTTCTTTAACACAAAGGGATCTTTCAATAGCAGGAAACTGTTGTCTAGTTCTGTACTGTTTGTTTCTGTTTTTCTGCTTCCAGGTCAGGAATGTACACATGGGAAGTAAGACTAGCAAGGGCACTGCCATGCCAGACAATGTTCCAGTGACTCCAAGCCGAAAGAATAGCAATTTCAGTCTTTTAAATCTGCTCTAACGTTTAGCAGACCTCAAGTCAAGTTTCGATAATCTGAAAATGTCTGAGCTAACTGGTAGTGTTATCACTGTTTGTGCACTGACCAGCCTGACAGCGCCAAAGCTATGGTGCAATGTTGCTCATTGTCTTTTATCTAGCAGTGTCTTTTTACTGCAAGGACAGATATAAAAGAAGAATCAGAGGGGGGGGAAGAAAAAAAAAGACTTCTTTCAGTAGGAAACTTAGCATTAAAAAACCATGTTTTTATCTCCTTAGCTTCCATTTACCATTTTTATGTTGTGCAAAACCACAAATATTTCTTCAATGCCCTGGAATTTCCTTTAATGCCCAGGGATAAGTGATGGGGAAAAGAAATCCTCCATCTAAACAGTAAGATAGTTAATTTATCTACATAATTATTCTATCATCAACTACAAATCATGCAGATAACTGTAAATTTATTCCCCATTACCAAGGTAATATTAGGAGCTTGACTCCAGCAGAATTTGTTGAGATCCTCTGTTTTAGCTGCACATGCTGAGCTCTGAGCTACTTTAGTTGTTCTGTGAGAAGAGCAGCACTACTCTTAGTGTGCCTGGGTGAGCTGCAACCACCGCAGTGAATGTAAGGCATCCATACCCTTACACAGGTACAGAACATATTGACTTGGACCATGGTGTGGTGTCAAGCAGATTGTGTTATGGACTTCTGTGGGTTTTTATTGCAATGCGTGGCAACACTCATTAGCAATGAGATCATTGACATGAGATTCCGGGCAGTTAAAGGTTTCAGTAAAAATAGTCGTAGATATTGAGGATGATGTAAGAATAAGACAAGGAGGCCAGCAAAGCAGGATGAATCAAAGAATCAAACCAGTATCTTCAGTCCATAAATCTCACTAAGCAGGAAATCCGTAATTATTGCAAGTATGATCTTAAGGAAAGAAGAGGAAGGATGCCTGCCCAATACCTGTACAAAATTACTTTGCACATCTCTAGCGAACTTGAAGTAGTCAAGGACATGTGACATTTCATGGAATGATGAACATATTAATCTGCATACTTTGTATTGAGGTAAGGATGAAAGACAGTCTTTGTTTTATTTCAGGTCTAGAATACAGTTATTTCTTTAATGTGCTTTCTGCTAGTATTGCTAATTGTATACATTACAATCATGTAATATGATTAATTTTTTTTGATGAACTGTGTGTGATGCTGGCAATTTTTCTCTTGCAACCTCATCTCTAACATAGAGGCCTGGGAGACCTTGTTGGTGAAAAACAAAGCAATGTAGGCAATGAGTACATAATTCTTTTCTTGCACTCACTGTCACTAGGTTGCTCACCTCCCTCAGCAGTGGGCAACGTTTTCCTTGCAGGTTCTTTTACTGTCAGTGCAGTCACAGAATATTTTCTTGTTATCCATGACACCCCTTGCCAATTTCAACTCCGGACTTGTTTTCCATCAGCATTCCTGCATGCCCAGACAATGTTCCTGTATTCCTCCACTATACCCTGTCCTTGTTTCAATGTACTGTATATGTCTTTTTTGCTTTGGAGTTTAATCACAAATATTCCTGTTTGTTCATTATAATGTCCTGATAAGTCTGATTGTTTTCCTAAGTATGAGAATGCATCACTCTTCTTGGAGGAGGTTGTTCTCAAAGATCTGCAAGTTCTCTTAAACTCTTCTGCCCTTCACAGCTGCATCTCACAGGGTCTTATGTACTGTTTCTGAGCAAGGCAAAGTCTGTTCTAGTGACCTCCAGGGTCTGTACTCTGCTTCTTGCCTTCCTCACTTCCCTCAGGTTTCTGAACTTCCCTATGTCATGCACATTGTATTACCATAAACAAAGAGAGGACAAGGTCAGAGTGAAGCACCATGTGCAGAATTGGGTATAAAAGGCTCAGTTTTATACTTGTTTTGCAAAAATGTTAATGCTAGTTTAGTAAAGAAGTAGATGAAGAATTGAAACCACTAACCTCGGTATGAGGAAATCTTTGATGCTGGGGTTCTTTTGCCCAGAGTAGCAGAAGCAAGTACCCAAGGATCACTATAGAAACCTAAACTGTTGCAAAGATGACACATTAGTGAAACCATAGTGTGATCTCATAATGTTCTTTTAATCATTGCTCACATCTTGTGCTTAAATGTCATCTTCTCTGTTAATCTAAAATTTATCAAGAATATTCAGGTCTTCTAATTGTCATTTCTTGTGAGAATTATTGAACTCAACCTTACAGGAATTTCCTCCCTGGAAAGTGTGATCACAGATACATAATAGCATCAACCAATTAAACATGAAAAGCACATATGAAACCATTGGGAGTGTCAATATTGACTTTTCTCCAGGCTGTAATGGATGAATCATTCTACCTGATATAATGATTTTTATCATAATTCTAACCACCACATTAGTAAGAGGTGGCCAAATTAAAATGTTAGACAGATGTAACCTTTCCTGATAAAATATATGTATTATTAACTTCATTACAATCAGTTTTCTTCAAAATTTCTTGGAAATTGCTAATGATGTTGAAAGAAATAATGGATAACAAGTCAGAACATTTTCTCACTGCATTTACCAAAGTGATGGGAAAAAACACCATATGACAAATTCCAACTACTAGCAATTAAACATTATTTTACCAAAAAAAATAGACTTTTTTTTCCCCTCAGCTATTTTTACATTTCTGCAAGCAAAATCTATATCTTCTCAGCTATATGTTTTTTAATTCCTTGAATGCCTACTATTGGTTATTATCTATTGGGTTTTTGGAGTTAGTCTTTTCCATATTTTTTTCAGAATAGCTTCTCTCAGTCAGTGTTATTTCTCCCTCACCACATACTCATCACTGTCTCTTGAAATAGCATATAACAGTCCTCTTTCTAACCAGAACCCAGAAACTGATCATTTTCAGCCAGATTATTTTGGCTACGTGGAGCACTGTTATCTGTGATAGGGCTCAACAGAGAGATAGCAATCAAACCATACATACTGTATCAGTTCCTGGATTGAGCTTTCTTTTCGTTTCTAACTAATCGTTACTCCAGTTTCTTTATTCTGAAAACAATAAGTGAGAAGTTCTCTTTGTTCTCTGGGTGTTTTTTTTCCCCCTTGGGTAACACAATTCATATTGCAAAGTTAAACTCTTGACCCAAAACATGTAAGTATGCTGCATATGTATACATATACATTATTTTATCACAATAGACTTTTTTCTCCTTCCGTTAACTCACTTAACATTTTTTCTAATCTGCTACCCAAATGTATTGTTTGTTGGCATAGTTCACATCTCTAAAGCAGACAAATTTATCAGTCAAAATTACTGTAACAGAAAAAATTGAAACTATGTAACAATGAAGAATTCATGATATAATACCAGTCTTTCTGAAGAGCGTTAATAAATAACTTTAAAGGATCATCTTACTCCCACAAACAAACCAAATATTTCCATCATCTAAGGTAGGTTTCAAAACCAGATTAGGGGTCTGTATGTCACCTCTATTTCTAGATTCCTATTAAAGGCAATGGACCTCTAACACGTAAAGTTTGAAGGACTCTATAAGGCAATTCAGTTTACCTGAAGTTCTACTCTCTTGCCCACAGTTAGCTGTCTAGTGTCATCTGAAATTTTCTTGTGTATGCAAGATATCCATACAAAGCTGAGACATATGATACAGGAGCCACAGTAGAACATTCCTCTTCTAGAGTAGCAGCTGAAGGGTAGGTGGGACATCCTGGGCATCTCAAGTGGCAGTGTGCAGTTATATATATGCCATTTCTACAACAATAAATTCAGTCAGGTTTGGATATGCTCCTGGCAGTGGAAAGCAAATGTCTGTAATAGCAAACTCTTAGAACATTTCCTGCCATTAATTTGACTCATTCCAGCCATCATTAATCTTCAAAAATTCATGGCACAGTCTAGCTATTAAAATGGTACAGGGACCATTACAACAAGCAATTTGTCAGTTAAGACTCAGAACATTTAACTGGCATAAACACATGCCAGTCTCTTCCTAGTGACCTCAGAGCCCAGAATCTGCCTAGGCAGATTTAATTTATTAGTATGCATGGAGAATTAGGAGTTGCTTATCACAATAAATGAGGTTTGAACATATTGGCAAATCCTCTAGTGATTATAATCCAGCCTTAGATGTCTACTCCATGTATAATTACTTATGTGTAGACACTTCAGTTCTCACGTCTTACACCTGAAGGAGCTTAAGTCCTCCTTCATGTCTAAGTTTGCGTAATATTCTAATGATGTATGTGGTCAAGGTACTCCAGCTGANTTTTTTTTACTTCTTATGAAAAATGTAATATGCAGGTACACCCCTTTTCTCAGACAGCCATGGTCAGATGATTGGCTGCTTGATCAGGTAACTACGTAGATAAGAACCCTACACAGTTAAAAAGTGAATTCTTAAGTCAACCATGTTATGCTGATTTGTTCTTGGAAGGTTCAATGATAGACTGCTTTACCATGCAAATGGTAAATTGCAGATGCTGTCATCCAAATAGCTATGAATTTTTTACCTCCTATACATTTACATCCCGGCTGTTAAATGGTCGTATCCAACATTCATTACTAACCTGTTATCTTTCATTAGTGAAGTACAGAGTATCCTTGCACACTAATCAGAGAAATCTGGTTTATCTTTTGAATGTATTCCCCGGTCTTTCTTTCTCTTCTTCATTTCCCCTAGTCAACAAATAAAAACAAGATACAGCTCCACAATAGCAAGGTTTGCTTTCCAGTAAACATGAGGTATTACAATATTATTCAGATCAGTTCTTCAAAATATTTGAAATTTAGCAAGCAGAGCTTAGTTACACCCATAAAGTTATTGACTGTGTACAGGACTCCCAGATTATAAAAGCTGCATGTTATTAATCACCCTGAAATTCAGCAATGAGGAGGTAGTGAACCATTCTTATCATCAGTCGTGAACAGTGTTTATGTGCCGTCTAATTATAAGACATAATAACATTACTATGTAAATCAGAAGTCCATAATACTAATGAAAAATCCCAGAACTTATGAATAATAATTAGAAAATTAATTCATAATAGAATATTATTCATATTCATATCTGT
The DNA here is from genome assembly GCA_013400375.1 of Thinocorus orbignyianus. NCBI lineage: Eukaryota > Metazoa > Chordata > Aves > Ciconiiformes > Thinocoridae > Thinocorus > Thinocorus orbignyianus. The sequence goes on along the minus strand of VXBW01002905.1, from coordinate 423,853 downwards.
AATAATTTAAAAGCTTTAAAGCTTACATATATTGTAGCTGTAGTGGATGACAAACATTTGGCTAACAAATATAGCCAGTCTAAAAGCTATATGGTCTATGGGGAATTTTGCCATTTTATTTCTTTTCTTTATTATTTGTACTAAAAAGAGTTCTGAAATAAAATATTTACAAATTAAGTCCAGTGTTTTGGGGCTATTTGTGAAAATCAAATGCTTCAAGATCCAAGGTAATTTTGATTTTTTAGAATAGACTTTAACATTTAATGGGAATAAAAAAAACAACATGAGGGTTAATACACAGGAAAAAGACACATAGTTGTCAGGGTTTCTATATAACATCTACTTCAAATAAATCTGTATATATTAACACACGGTCATCCTGAACTTAAGACAGGAAAATCCTACTTTCAATTAAGCCTAAACACATTTATAAATCAATTCTTATTAATTTTGTTCTTCTAAATATGATCTGCAACTATAAGATAAACCTACCCATGGAGATTCATTAAACCTTAGAATTTCCAAACTTCAACAATCTTCATTTAAACAGCTTCCTACAGCCACTGACATAATTTTCTGTCTTATTTCTTGAGTTTACTTAGCACAGAAAGCTCTGATGGGAAAATTTCAACACAATGATTGCTGTCTTAACTCTGTCTCTCCTCCCTAGCCTTTCTCAAACTCTGTAGGAAACACATGCAAACTGTTTGCTCGGTCTTTTACAACTACATTGGGAAAGGGTGGGGGAAATAGTTTACAACTCGTCCACCTACTGTTCTCCTTTTGCAAAATGGCTGATTTTTGCAACTAATTTATTTATATCTTTTTTTCAGATCACTATCTATATGCTTGTCCAGTGACATTTCTAGATTAGCAGAGAGGTATCCAAGTGAAGGTGGAGGTGTATCTTTAAAGGTACCATGGCACAAATACATAGTCTGGGTGGCACTCATAATCTTTCCTGCTGTCTTGGATCCAGCATCTGCAGTGACCGGTACTTCTGCATACTGATCACCACCACACAGTACCATTGATTCATAGAATAACATAAGATAGAAGGTCATTTGAAAGGTCACCTATTCCAAATTCTTCTTAAAACCAAGTCAACTCAGACCAAGTTGCTCAAGGCCATAGTGAGTGAAGTTTGGATTCCTCCAAGGAAAGAGATTCCAGAGCCTCTCCAGTCAAGACCTTCCAGGGTTTGGCCAACACTCAGTGCTTTTTTTTCTCCCTAACACCTAATCAAAATTTTTCCTGATGCAACTCATTAACCTTCATTCTATCACTATGTATTTCCCATCAGACAGTGGTAGCCAGCAATAAGATCTCCCCTAAACCTTCTTTTCAGACTGAAAAAACTTGGTTCTTTTGGCCTCTCCTCATTCATCGTGTGTTCCAGTTCGCTGACCATTGCAGTGTGTTTTTTCCAGGTTTTCATTGACCCTTTGTAGTGGCATGCCTACATGGGATGCACTACTTCAGTTGTGGTTTCACAGGTACACAATAGAGGGGAAGGATCATTTGGCCCAACTTTCTGGCTCTCAATAATATAGTCCAGTATTTAGTTCTTTGCTGCAAGGGCATTCAGCTGGTTTATATCCAGCTTGTCCATCAGGACCCAAAAGTCCTTTCCTGTAATACTGCTTTCTGCTCACTGGCTACCCAGTCTCTGCCTTTGCAGGGCATTGTTCTGCTCCAAGTGAAAGAGTTTGTATTTCATGTTGTTGAACGTCATGAAATTCCTGTCAGAAGGCAGCATGAGCAGATCTGGTCTATAAGGAAGGAGAATTTGGAAGCCAAGGGTGACCCTAACTCAGTCCATGTCCTCAGCAGTTTTTCACGTTGTCTTAAGAGTGGACAGACTCAGTTGCTGCTAACTGGGTTTGTTGTCAGCTTCTAGCAATGTGGGTGATGAAATAGGTCTAGGGCCCATCCAGGAAACATGGCCAAATCATAGAATCATAGAATGGTCAGAGTTGGAAGGGACCTTAAAGATCATCAAGTTCCAACTCCCCTGCCATGGGCAGGGACACCTCTCCCTAGAGTAGGTTGCTCAAAGCCCCATCCAGCCTGGCCTTGAACACTTCCAGGGATGGGGCATCCACAACTTCTCTGGGCAACCTGTTCCAGTGCCTCACCACCCTCACAGTAAAGAATTTCTTCCTAATATCTAGTCTAAATATCCCCTCTTCCAATTTAAAACCATTACCCTTCATGTTGTCACTAGACTTCCTGACCAAGAGTCCCTCCCCAGCTCTCCTGGAGCTCCCTTCAGATACTGGAAGGCTGCTATCAGGTCTCCTCGGAGCCTTCTCTTCTCCAGGCTGAACAGTCCCAGCTCTCAGCCTGTCCTCATAGGAGAGGTGCTCCATCCCTCTAATCATCTTGGTGGCCCTGCACTGGACCTGTTCCAACAGTTCGATGTCCTTTCTATGTTGAGGACTCCAGAACTGGACACAGGACTCCAGGTGGGGTCTCACAAGCGCAGAGTAGATGGGGAGAATCACCTCCCATGACCTGCTGCTCACACTTCTTTTGATGCAACTCAGGATACGGTTGCCTTTCTGGGCTGCCAGTGTGCACTGATGGCTCATGTTGAGCTTCTCATCCATGAGCACTCCCAAATGCATGACTTGAAACAAAAATGTTAAGTAGGTCTAAGATCCCTCTGGGGAAACAAGGTCAGATAAAGTAATGAAGACAGATACAAATACCACAAACAGTACTGGTCCCGCTATTGACGCCTGAAGGACACCAGTAGTAATCAGAGATCAACTGAATTTTCTGCCCCTGCTCACAACATTTTCAGCCTGGTGGTCCATCCCATTTTCCACCCCCCTCATTGTTCTCTGATCCATATCTCACCAACCTGCCTACTAAGAAAATACCAGATACCCTTTCAAAGGCCTTCCTAGACTCAATTCACAAAATTCTCTGATCTCTCCTGGTCCACAGAAAGAGCAATCTAATTACAGAACACAATCAGATTGGTGGGGCACACCCTGGCCTTCTTAGATATATGCCAACTCTTTCCAGCTATCTCCTTGTATTCAGAAATAGGTCACCACAATCTCCATCAGTTTGTGGAACACAAACTGCAACGTTTACTCTCAACAGCAGTTTGAACTGTGGCTCCTCTTTATGAAAACAGTTCAGATATTTTGTGAGGTGAAATGGCAATACCTCACTTCAGAAATGGAGATGTTACTGAGACATCCTTGAGAGTTTCACTCTGGTGTTAGTCACACATTTAAAGACAGTCAAAGAACCAAAAGGTTTCTTAAAAAATAAATTAGAACTCATTCATCAGGTCTCTCTGGGACAATGAGTGTGGATGATATTGCCCAATAACAACGAATCTATAAAATCTGTTAATGTTTGCATCATGTCTTTTGGTATTTCCCATATATATTTCCAAGTATAGCTACGGGTAAGAGATCATGAGTGCTGGGCTGGTCTATAGTGCCATTGTCCTAAACAGTTCCATTACAGCTAAACAGTGAGTGCTCCACTGTGTAGTGGAATGAGTGATACAAATATTGGGTGACTGTGGGAAAGAGAGGTAATAATATAAAAAAAAAAAAAAAAAATTAAAAAAAAAGTGGTTCTCCTTCACAGAGTGACCTTGTTTTAATGTTCTCCATGCCATTCACCCTCCATAGCTGATCAGCCAATTCCATTTATCATTATAATTAGGCAGCATCTTGCCAGTTCAATCAGGCTCAATTACTTTAGGCCTCATTAGTGAGTGACATACTATAACAAGTGCATCTTTGAATGAGCAAGGTCAGATAAAGAAAGTAAGGTATGCAGCCAGCAAACACATTTATAGACCATGACAATACAATGCTTTGGACATTGAATAACTTTGCATTCCCCTTTTTTAAGAAGGCATGAAGATAATGTAGCTAAAAGTAACCTTGCTTAGCTTGCATTATTGCAGCTCCTACAAGTTCCTACCAATTCTGCAGCTGAGCAGCAGTGATAAAAGCTTCAAATGGCTCTGGAAAATGTTTGAGACTGTTAGCAACTCCTAGTTTAAGTTTCAGGCTCTGGAGAACAGCAACTTGTCCAATGTGTCAAAGCAACAAAAGATCTTCAAAACTGTGCAGTGGAGGAAACTGGATGTTGAAGCTGCAGTACTAGAAATCTTTCTGCAGCAAATGGTAGTTGCTTGTACCATATTGTGGAATATAAAGGGAACTATTTGGCTTTTACAGTAATGAGATTTCTAGACTTTAAAATAGTGATAAAAAGGTCAGTTTTCCTACTCTAGAGCAGGTAAACAGACCTTTATCTAGACTTGTTTTATCCACAGTCATGATACTTGGAGATGGTATTCACCTTTCCTTTTTCTGAGAAGATAATGCTCAGAAGGCAGACACAAATTATGATCATTATTGTTCATGTATTTTTTTTATTCCAGTTTATTTTCTTAGAATATTGTGAAGTATCTTACATTATGTAAGTGCAAAAGTACTGATAAAGAATAAACCAGTTTTCTGGAATATCCTTTTATCGCCTTTGAAATCATGTCAAACATTGCTTCAAATACCATCTATATTTTTAGGCTATATTTTTTGGATTTTGCATTAATCTGTCAAGTTCTTCATCAGTCATAATATTTTAAAGACCCAAATTCATATAGAATATTCTAGAATATATTATGCATTAGAGAAGGAAAATACTATCTGCAGTAAAATGATCAGTATGCATCCAAAAGTACAAGATTTTATTATCTTAACAGATATGTTCTGAGTCATTGTTATCTGATTCCCTTTTATTCCTCTACACAATATTTGAGTACATTATACCCAGAGGTATTTAATTTCATACGCTGGTAGTGTGCTACATGAAGTGTTTCTTTCATTTATTCTTATCTAATTTATTTATTTATTTATTTATTTTCTTGGGCAACTGTTAACTATAATAGCTGAGCATTAAAAAAAAGAAATAACAATATTCCACTCTTCCTTTCTTCCCCATTTGAAGATGGATCAGCTGAACTGTTTTGTACATTTTTGGAAACTTTACTGAGTGAAAGTGAATCAAAGAGGAGAACCGTGTAATTGAGTCAGAAAGTGGTTCAGACTGGTTATACTCATCTTTTGCAGCACTGAATTCTTCTTTTGGTTTAACCACAGCTGGCAACTAGGACCATACAACTGTTCACTTACTGCTCCCACCCCCAGCAGGATGGGGAGAAGATGGAGAAAAAGCAAAAAAAAACCCCAACAACCCAAACCTCATCGTTTAGTGGAACAGCAACATAATGGTGAATAAGAATACACACACGCACACACAAAAGTGATGCAATACAGATCCTTACCCACTGGTGATCAATTGCCCAGACCATCCCAAGCAGCAATCATGGACTTCTGTCCCCCCAAAAAACCCCATTTACACAATGAGTATGACATCTAAGGTATGGCATATTCCCCTGGCCAGCTTGGCCTGTCTAGTCTCCCTCCCAGCTGCTATGGGAAATCGAAGAAGTCCTTGATTTTATATAAGCGTTTCTTATCAACAAGTAAAACAATATGTGTCATCAACTTTATTCTCATACTTAATCTGAAACACAGCAGCTACTAGAAAGAAAATTAAGTCTATCCAAGCTGTAACCTCAAATATTCATGAGATAGAGAGATTAGAGGATGACACCTCTAGCCAGTGTCATTGCATCTTTCCTTTAACTGGCTTTTATCAGAGACAAAATATGACATTTACTCTACTTGGTGGTAGTGTTATTCTGCACAATACAGACCAATATGTTGCTTCTGCAATGACTGCTGGAACAGGCATTGTAAACCACAACAGTTTATACTCCCAACACAGTTTGCCAAGGCCAACTTATTGAAAACAAATTGAGACATTTATGTAAAGAGTAAAAAAAGCAACATCAAAATCTTTAGGACACAAAGTATTCCACTATGTTTTTCTACTCTTGGAGAGAGAATGAGAAAGACAAGCATTAGATATGCCATTAAAGGAACTTCTGGGAAATATTCAGATAGTACAGACATGAACATGATGGAGATATAACAAATTAGGTTAGAAAAGGAACAATTCTTGTGGAATGATGGAGGCGAATTTTTGGTTGGTATATAAGCGCAGTAACTCACAACAACTGTCATGGATCCATGCAAACCATTTTGGAGGATCATTTTGGAAAGTCAGTGATTTCCTGGGCTGCATAAAACGAAGCATGGTCAGCAGGTCAAGGGAGATGATTCTGCCCCCCTAGTCCACTGTCATGAGACCTTGCCCAGAGTACTGGTAACAGTTCTGGAGCCCCCAGCACAAGACAGACATGGACCTGTTAGAGCAGGTCTAGAGGAGGGCCATGAAAATGATCAGAGGGCTGGAATGCCTCTCCTATAAAGAAAGGCTGAGAGAGCTGGGGCTGTGTAGCCTAGAGAAGAGAAGGCTCTGAGGAAATGTTGTATTAGCCTTTCAATATATAAAGAGGTCTTATAAGACAGAAGAAGAAAGACTCTTTACCAAGACCCATAGTAGCAGCAGAACAAGGGGCAACAGTCTTAAACTGAAAGAGGGTAGATTTAGATTGGACACAAGGAAGAAATTCTTTACTCTGAGGGTGGTGACACGCTGGAACAGATTGCCCAGAGAAACTGTAGGTGTTCCATCCCTGGAAATGCTCAAGGCCAGGGTGAATGGGGCTTTGAGCAACCTGGTCTAGTAAAAGGTGTCCTGGCACATGGCAGAGAGGTTGTACCAGATAATCTTTAAAGGTCCTTTCCAACCCAAACCATTCTATGATTCTAGGATTATAAGGGTGCTTGCTTACTACGACCTCTTCCAAACAAGATCTGCTTGGTGATTACATGCTGTTTCTGGGTTGTAGAAAGGGCACTCTCTGTATTATGTTCTGATTAAAAAGCACTCAGGAATCTGGCAATTGACAAATCATATGAATAACTATTCATTTCTCTACTTTTTTTTCTTAAGTATTCTTGAAGGCCTTACACAAAAACAGGGATATTATCGTCTATGGTTAGCAATAAGATTGCTAGAAGTGAGGATCAGATCCCTATAAACTCTTCCTGCAATTTTTTGTGTTAATCTATGAACATATGAATGGAAAAGTAAGATTGGGTTAACCCTGGGGCAAATCACAGCAGTAGCTGAATATAAATGAACTCAGTGTATATTTTAAATCATGAAAAAATTGTTTGCTTGTATATAAAACGGTCAATATTTAAAAGTGACAAATATGGCTTCCACTCATCCATTGCACATTACCACTTTAGGGGTGGAGCTAACTTGCTTTTCAGACATGGATAACTGCCAGAATTCACCCATTTCTGAAACTGTGGCAGTGTGATTTACACGGATTAACATGTTCATGTCTCCAAATCCTTACTCAGATCATTAAATTGCCCTTATCAAAGGAGGCATGAAGAATTTATGTTTGGAAAGTTTCTGCATGCCCTTTATTATCTCTAATTGCTCAGGCTAAATTGTTCAGAGGTCAAATTCACAGGCTCTGAACTGTTGTCATCAATGATTCTATTCATCTGATGTAAATGAGATAGGCTCCTAGAAATAAGGCAGTTGATATATCCTGTGTTTTATGAAATGAAAGGTCATAGGCAGATATGGGTGAACTATTTTATGAAAAGAGTTCATAGTTCTTTGGAGTAAGGGATGCTTTGTTCTTGCAGCAGCAGTCTTGGTTTACAAAGCAATTTATAGCTCAGGAAAATTGTGGGAGGTATGAACTTTATATTTACCTGCCATTATTTGCATTCTGTTTTTCTTCCCTATTACAGCCCACTCACAGTTACATTCTACATCGGTTCTTATCATACATGCCTGGATCTCTTTATTTCATAATTGCCCATCGATGCTGTTGATTCCACTCCCCTGCATGCTGCATGCTATACATAGAGTATCAGATAAAATTTGAAGATTGTAAGTGAAGTGAGTTTAGCAGTTTTAGCTCAATCCCCAGCCAACAGCAGATAAAAACATATGCAACACTGCTCAGTTGACACAGTTTCCTTCGTCTGTGCTGAGGAAATGCACTGGAACACAACCAACACTGACACTAAATTGATTTGCACCCTTGAGATGCTGGCTACTCCTGTCAGAATTGAGTTTGTTGACAGATGGCAGGCACTGTGAAGAAACTTTCTGTGGAATTGCTTACACATTACTCAGAAATAGGTAAAAAATCACATGGGAGTATGGTGGTGGAAGAAAGGCTGAATACCTGGGTTTATTATAGCCTCAGGTTTCTTACTTCCTGACAAAATTTCAGATAGTCCAAATGAAAAAACTTTAGGAATTTTTTTAGTTTTTATTATTTTTCTCTTTTACAATGTAGCAGTACATCTTTTTTTACATGGCTAAATTAAAAAAAATATGTATGAGAGACTAAATTATGCATTTGGCAGGCAAAGAATATTTTGTATTCTTCAAACACTAAAACCCTCAAGAATTAGAAATATTAGTGCTAGAGTTCTCTGGTAATGTGCAAATATTCTCTGGTATTTGAGGTAACAGCAAAACAATAGACATTGAATGTTTTACTTCTGATTTTAAAAGTAAGTCTTAGATTTAGTGGAAAACCTTTTGTCTCAATATAAGTAGCTGGGNAAGCCACTGCCCCTTGTCCTGTCATCTGCAACTTGGGAGAAGAGACCAACCCCCGCCTCTCTACAGCCTCCTTTCAGGTAGTTGTAGAGAGCAATAAGGTCTCCCCTCAGTCTCCTCTTCCTCAGACTGAACAACCCCAGCTCCCTCAGCCTCTCCTCATAAGATTTGTGCTCCAGACCCCTCACCAGCTTTGTTGCCCTTCTCTGGACCTGCTCCAGCACTTCAATGTCTTTCTAGTTCTCATTCACAGCCTGAAGACCATTGTCCCAAGTTTCTTTATTATCTTTGACGTAGGTAGTGTGATCCACGCTCACAGAGCTTCCATAACCCAAGACTTAGTCTTAAAAGTGTCAAAGGCAAAATTATTCCTAAACAGTGTTTCCTACCTAATTTTTGATGTTAAAAAGTAAGAAAAGCTATCAGACCGTTTCATTTCCCCATAGTGCTACTGACTGTGATATCAAATTAAATTCTGAAGCCCCTTATTAATTTTAGATTTCAACTAGAAAAACGGCACACTAAAAACAAGGTGTTAGACTGCAAGTGAATGGGACAACTGTGAGGACAGGCTATGAAATACACTGGTAATACTTGGAAGGAATAACACGAATGTTCAACTGGCTGTATTTTGCTTATATTAATTGTTCATGTGGATATTAGAAGAAACATCCAGACTTAATCTGTTTTCCTTTCAAATAAATTTTGTTATCAGAAAAGGGTTAGACCAAGCTTGGATGCTGCAAGAAGAGGCGAATAGGTAGATACTCAAGAGAAAGACAGTGATTTGGTAAGAGACAAGTGAGGCACAAAGAAAGAGAAAAGAAGATAAAGAAGAATGAAAGAGGGAAAGAAAAACAAAATATGACAGCCATGAGAGACGCTTGTCCATCCCCTTATGCATAATAATGTTGTCAAAATTTCATATATTCAAATAATGGACTTCTTATGCATTAAGATCCAGGGACAGATTAGATGAAGCGTCAAGGCAGAAACCTTTGAATGATAGGTCATATAGCGTATATATGTGTATTCTGATGCAATATTGTCAGCCCCATTATTTATTTTCGTTAATGCTGGTGGAAATCATACAGGGAAATATGTTGGCAAGCCCATCTACTCTGCTTCCTGGGCAGCTTTCCTGACAGCTCGCTGCCTGATGAGTAGACTGCCAGTCTTTCCAGGACATCTGATTTCCCAGCTGTTCACCTGGTGAGCTGCTGGCCTCCCAGGCTCCCCAACTGGCTGCTCCACAAGCTCTCCAGCTGGGATGGGTGTTATCTGGTGTCACAGAAAACAAGCTCTCTCACTGGAATTTGCACTGGCTGCTGTCTGGGAGCATATTTATTTTGGAAACCAAAATATTCCCAGTGTTTCAGCTGCCTGGACAATATCAATATTTCACTGCTCTCAAAACAAAATCTGTCAAAATTTGCAGAGTCACAATGAGAATCCTAGATCTGTTGTTGCTGCCCTACTGGTTTTCCTTTACAGAAGTATTATTTTTTTCCCAAATCAAGATGAGGAAAAAAGAAAAACACTTTGGATTTATTTTCAGAAAGTGACACCATTGCCTTGTTGTGTCAGTGACAGAAAGTCATCTTGATTTCAGAGAATGGGTAAAAAGGGAAGCATATTGAGAATTGATTCAGTAAAAGACTGTTTGTTCAATTTTTATAATGAATGGTTTTCATTTCAGGGACATTTTCTAAAATACCAAAGGGCTTTGTTGTTCTTAAGTAAAAAATTGAAATCATGGTCTCATTATGTGAAATTAGCATGCAGTAGCCATAAAGATCACCTGTATATAGGAAAGAGGTGTAAAACTGCCCTTGCAGAGCACCTTTAAAGCTTTTTATTGAGGATATAACAAGGAAAGCTGGTGGTTTTTTCCAAGGTGACTGTTACCGTTTCAGGCCATTTCATGTTTTAGATCACTGCCTGACTCTGTCTGGGAGTTGTACTGGGCATCTCTCCTGCTGCCAAAACAATTCAGAACAGACTCGGAAGGGGGTGAGATCACTAGATGCCGAATTAGCTCATACTTTCTGCAGAGCTTTAAGGTTTGCATAGACACCCTCCTCAGAGTGATAGTTCATATTGATTTCTGACTGAAAAGGGCAGCTACAAATGAGAAAATCCTCTGATGTTCCTTTTAAGTGCAACTGTTCCAATACGAACACTTACAAATTAATGTGCTATTTTCTCACACTTCTTAAATTCTCTTTTCTCTTCTCCCTTTTCCAGTAGAAAATGAAGGGTAAGAATTTTTCCGTAATTTTCCATTTAAACATATATATTTGGGCCAGTTCTGTTAAATATCTTTATCAATGATCTGGACTAGGGGATCAAGTGCCCCCTCAGTAAATTTGCAGAGAACACTAATCTGGGCAGAAGTGTTGACCTGCTTGATGCAGGAAGGATTTGCATAGAGATCTGTACAGGCTGGATCAATGGGCTGAGGCCAATGGTATGATATTCAACAAGACCAGGTGCTGGGTCCTGCACTTGGGTCATAACAACTTCATGCAATGATACAAGCTTGGGGAAGAGTGGCTGGAAAGCTACCCAGCAGGAAAGGGTATTGTTGGTCGACAGCTGGCTGAGTGTGAACCAGTGTGTGCCCAGGTGGCTAAGGCCAACAGCATCCTGGCCTGTATCAGGAACAGCGTGGCCAGCATAACTAGGGAATTGATTGTCCTGCTATACTCTTTACAGACTGTAATTTACTGTTGCATATGGGATTTTTTTTCTGCAGTACTCAAAAGACATTGAGGTGCTGGATCATGTCCAGAGAAAAGCAACAAAGCTGGTGAGGGATCTGGAGCACAAGTCGTATGAGTAGTGGCTGAGGGAACTGGGATTGTTTAACCCAAAGGAAAGGAGGTTGGGGGGAGACCTTATTGCTCTCTGCAACTATCTGAAAGGAGGCTGTAGTGAGGTGGATGTCCATCACTTTTCTGACTAACAACTGATAGGATGAGAAGAAATGGCCCCAAGTTGTACCAGGGGAAGTTTAAATTGGATATTAGGAAAAAAATTCTCCACTGAAAGGGTTATCAAGCATTGGAACAAGCTGTCCAGGGAATTGGTTGAGTCACCATCCCTGGAGGTATTTAAAAGACCTGTAGATGTAGTGCTTAAGGACGTGCTTTAGCAGTAGGCTTGGCAGCATTAGGTTTACAGTTGATGTTCTTAAAGGTCTTTTCCAGTGTAAAGGATCCAAGGATTCTATGATTCTATCTTGAGAGAGAATTCTCTAGAATAAGTGGCAAAGCTTTACTGGAGCAACTGGTTTAAAAGGGAAAAGCATGACTTGATGGTCTAACTATGGATATATAGAGAAATACTGAAATTCCATAGGGTATGCAAAACACTTTGAAGGGAATTGACTGACCTAACAACACATGTATGTATGTTCCCACATTCTTCAGAAGCAGCAGAAAAGGAGGACTGTATGCAAACACTAGAACCAATCAGAAAGGCATGAAATCCTTTGGATACATATTAATGCTTATAAGTGAATAAAAAGTGGGTTGAAGGAGGATGAAGCTGGACTCTTCTCAGTGGTTCCCAGTGACAGGATGAGGGGCAACAGACACAGGCTGGAACAGAGGAAGTTCCATTCAAATATGAGAAAAAACTTCCTTATGGTAAGGGTGACGGAGCACTGGAACAGGCTGCTCGTGGAGGTTGTGGAATCCCCTTCTCTGGAGATTTTCAAGACCTACCTGAATGCAGTGCTGAGGAACGTGTTCTACGTAATCCTGCTTTAGCAGGGGAGTTGGACTAGATGATCTCTAGACATCCCTTCCAACTCTCACAATTCCATGATTCTGTGATTCTATGACTAAAAATCAAAAGTTGTGATATGTATTTGCAGTCCTCCAGTACCTTTCAACAGGCTTTTTCTCCACCCTTGCTAAGCAGTGACCACAAAACAGGTGGTTCATCCAGCCAGGTTTTGTAGCTCACTAAAAACAGCGAGCCAAGCTTTAGCAGCTTTGGGACAGGAAACCCAGCTTGAAGCAAAGCTTCAGTAACATTAATGTTATGTTTATTAATGAGTTAATAAGGAGACTATCAATTTGTACAGCACTGTATGTTTCAGAATGTTAGGAAAGGCACTTGCTTGCATGAAAGAAGAAAGGCTGTCCTTGTAAAAATGCACAGTGTTTTCATCCATCATTGAGATGCAACTCCCTTCAGAAAGGACTGAAGTGCCTTGTGAGAGCATAAACAGATACTGCACAGCAGCACAGAACAGGGGAGAGAACACCTGTGATGACAACTCTTTGTATAATGCAGTTGCCTCAAGGTACTGTGTGTGCATATATATAGTATATAAAATGATTGAATTGATAGTTTCAAAAGCACTGTATTTAAGTCTTGGCTGTCATGCTTCCTGAACTTAAATATAGTTTAATATCTACAAGGACAGAAAACGGTTTGCACTTTGCCATCACAGACACTGAGGTGAAGTAATTATGAGTTAAGGAGGTGAATGGCTGTGGTATCTGACTGTGAACAGGTTCTTTGGAAAGAGCTCTTTGAAAGGACAGAAAATTGTCTCAGACTTTTTTTCTGATTAAGAATAGCTTTTCTTATTTTCTTCATGAGTATACGTGCATAGTTCATTTTAATAACATGTCTCCGTGAGTATCTGGGAAATGATTTTTTCTTTTTTTTATTACAGCTTCTGAGCATTCCAGTCCTGAGTTGAAAAAGTAACAGGCAAGGAAAAAATTTACTGTGTAACAATTTGCATTTAAATTCTTTTACGACAAATGCCCTTTGTGTGTGCAAGATGTTTCAGTAACTGATGACATTCTGTTATACAAGAATACACAGCAAGTGACTGTCTCATGATTTCCAAGCTGGATTGTAGGTGAGTGGTTATGAATATTCATTGATTCCTCTGCCAGTTTGATACACCCTTTTATAAGGGACTGAGCAGCTGCAGTATGTACCTGGGTTGTAGGAAGTGTAGACAGCAACCACTGTACTCAACTGGGAACCATGAATATCAGTATTAAAAGCAGGGCAATATACTGCATAATATTATATCCCTTTGATTGCACAGTTCAGGAAAAAGAACTTTCATTAAAGCCAATAATTGTTTTGTGTACCAAGAACACTGAAAAACCTTCAGATATTTCAGTTTGTCTTGTCCTTCAGCTCACTGGTTCTAACCAGTGAGTGTGGAAACATACAATGATTACTTTAACTATAATTTTCTTAATAAGTTTTTAAAATTATGTTAATTAAGATTTCTTTTTATAGAAAATATTTTGGCCAACAAGGGGGTTTCTCTTTTTTTTAGCTTGCCTATGGCTTCTGCTGTGACTGAATTTGTGTGTGTTTATTTTTCTTTGTGTACAACAGTACATTGTTTTTCATCACAGAATTTAGAGTGGAAGAGGAAACTATGGAATTGATTGTGTTGGGGAAGAAGGGAATCTGAAGGAACAGCCAACGGAATGAGGGTACAGAAAAAGTGGCTATGGTGGGAGGTGCTGGGGGAGACGAAAGTGTGCTTGCATAGATTGATCACGAGTAATGGACTGTGGATGACTGTGAGGAAAGTAAGAACATGAAGGAACGTCAGATGAAGGTCAGAAAGGAAGCATAGAATGGGTAAGGGCAGAAAATTGAAATGAAATAAGAAAAAAGTCTGGGAGAAAGCCAACGTAAGCCTGACAGAGGTGGGGAATCTTGTTGCATTGGTTTGGGTATGGGCAACATTGCTTAGAGCAGCCGAGGTAAAGAACAAATTGGAAAGCAAGAACAATCTTTAAAAATTACACAGCTCAAAACCAAATGTCTTCTGCAAAGAATTAAAGAAAAACGTACTATATTTTTTTACTTTGCTTATTTGGCAGCCATTGAACTTTGTGAGAATTTACTAATTAGAGCAAATCTGTATTAATACAGAGAACTGTCAATCCATATGGCTTTTTTTTTTTTGAGAAGACAAATTCACCATCTTTAAAACTGTTTCTATGACTTTTTGAAGATACAGAATACCATATGAGCAGTGGTAAGGTTACATGAGATTAATCACAGCACTGAAATATCTCCATACAATCTCTCAGAGGGTCCCTTGAAGCTGCTTCAGGCCTAGCCTTGTTTTCTGTGAAGGCAATAAATCATTTGAAGAATGTCAGACACAGCAGCAGCTGGTTTTCTACAGACAGCACCCAGCTGCACCCAGGCATTGTGCTAGTATGACAGTGAGCAACTCTTCACACCTCTGTGTGGGTTCAGAAGAGCTTTCTGTAATGGGTTTCCTCTTCTTGAGGTCACTCCAGGCAAAATCAAGACAGTTTCATCTCGGATCACAGTAGGTCCTTTGCTTCCTGCAAGACCACTTCTCAGAACTTCAGACACAGATTATAGTGTTATCCAAGGCAAGGGATATATTTTTGGTTCATGATATGCTGTGTGGTTTTCTGAGTGGATGGGTGGCTTTTAGAGTGGAGAGATTCTCAGCTACTTGGAAGGTGGTTCAGGCATGTGTCATGCCATATAGTCTAAGCCAGTCATTATAGCGTAACTCAGGGGCATATTCTTGTGATAGTTCATTGATTTTTTTAGATGTGTCAGAGTTTTGGTCTCTAAATATGCTGCAGCACTGGGATGAGGTACTAAGGGGCTGTCTGCCAGAAAGCAGTACCTGTGAAAATGTAAAACATTTGAATGTGTGTTAAAATGCACATAAAACGAATTTTCTGTATTCTTACATAAAATGATCAAATACTTGGTTCTTAAATATCATGTAAGAAGGACTTGGCACTCAGCTCAGACAAGCTGCAATCATTTACTTAAGTCAGATATTAATGACTTTGCTAAGATTGTAATGTTCACTTTCCATTTACACTTACCATTAACTTTTGCCATTTGTACCTTTCTCCTTTCCCCTAAATCACAATCATAAGTCTTTCTATGATGGGTTCTGTGTAGTTCATCAACCCTCATTCCCATGCCCTCCAATTCCTCCCCACCCTGTTACTCTAAGGAGGTTCAACAGAACTGACCTGTTGTTGCAAGGGTTGATTATGAACTAATGTTCAGATATCAACTCTTAAGTAATTGTTCAATCTACAGGTCATTCCAGAAGTAGTGTAATCTTCCCATTTTCCTTCAAATTAATAGTCTTCCCAATTGTCCTCTCAACTTTCTGTGAATTTTTGTAACTCGCTGTAAGACTGGTTATTGCTACACTAGGCATAGGTAGACAGTACCATTCAGGCACCCAGCTTGAGCAGGCTTTTGTTATAAATGGGAAAATACTGAGAAGACAGAAGTTCCATACCTTANATCTTCATGTCCCTCCACTGGACCTGTTCCAACAAGTCCATGTCCTTTCTATGTTGAGGACTCCAGAGCTGGACACAGTACTCCAGGTGGGGTCTCACGAATGCAGAGTAGAGAGGGAAAATCATCTCTCTCACCCACTTGATGTGTGTCTACATGAGCAAGATATCTCAGGACTGCCTAAAAAATGATTTATTTTATGTCATGTGTTCTTCAGAAATCTCTAAATAAAGTTATATGAGAAGAATGTACACTCGCAGGTGCTGAAAAGCAATATAGTCCGCAGGTTATCTGTCTCACCATAACCTGCTTGTGTTTGTGCTCACAAGTGAAGACAGGAAATTACACGTGAACAAAATAGGTAGGTAGATAGGCCCATGGATGTAAACAGAAATTATAGAGTGTTGGTCACTATAATAAACTACAATCTCTGTTGACCATTGCATTTCATTTCTTTAGAAAAAGGAAAACCAGAAATGGGCAGGATTGTGGGGAATATTCTATCTATATCAGGAAAGTATCTTCCAAGTGTGTGAGAGAGCACACCTGGGACAGCATTAAGTGCTTCCTTGAAATCATAACATGAAGGGAAAGAGTATCAGTCTTATTAACCAACCGGAGAATCTTAATTTTGAAATTGATGGCAATTCTGAAATTGATAAGTAAGTCTACTGAAAGGCTTACAATTAAATGATAACATGATTAAATTTCTACGAAGAGAAAGACAGGATATAGCCAAGAATTTATACAAATACATTCACTCCAGAATAACATCAACGCATTTTCTAATTTTGCAACTTTTTACATATTTACACAGACTGAATACAAATACATATACCTATATGTATATAAATATATACACACATAAAATACAATATGTAAGGCACAGTCAGATGCATGTAGACACACACATGAAAAGGCATGAAGTTTTTAAAAATGCATGCCAGTCTTTTACTTGAAAACATATATACAGTTCTCCCAGATTTTGGCAAAAGCCATGTACTTGAAGATAAAATTTAGCTACAATTTCCATAGCACCTCACAAGCCCAGATTTTGTAGTAATGCAATTCTTCTAAACATCATCATGAATTCTAAAAAGATTTTTCCTTTACATAAAATTCTGCAAAAGATAGCGTCTGAAATGTTTACATTTATTTGGAAATGTTTTTCACACTACAGTTGTCACAAAGTCCCTATTATATATTCTCACTGCCTTTCTAGGCTATTGGGTTTTTCTAATTCTGTACAAGTACCTTCCAGACTGTACTGAATACTAAACAGAATTGTACTCAAAAACCTCACAATTTTAGTTCCATCGAAGTGGGCTCCTTGGGGTTTTGTCCTTGATAGTTTGATTCTTGTTCATTATTTGTTGATGAAAAAAAATGTTTGATGTGTGACAACTGGAGCTGTCTTTATGAAACTTTTTTTGGTTAGAGAACGGAAAGAAAAAGCAGTCTAGGCAAATTGCATGGTGGACTACAACCTTAAGTCCTGAAGATTTGAGTATAAAGAATAAAATATTCTGTTGTATAGCAAATATTCCTTTTTAAGACCATATACCTAGTAATTTCCATTAGGTCACTTTTATCTTTTTTTTTTTATTAGTCACTCTGCATTAAACAACATTAGTTTGAGAGTCTTTTGATGATGTACCCCAAGGAAGGAATATCTCCAAAGTGAGGATTAAAGTATACAATACACATGTGAGACTGTAGCAAGGAATTTTTGCCCTATTTTTACACAACAGCAAGCTACAGATTTTAAAGTGGCAATCAAAAATGAAGCAGGATTGCATGCAGGCTTTGGGCCAAAACCGAACTGTGGAAAATTAACTCTTGTGTAGGCTGCAACATTACTTTTTTTTCTCTTGATGGTGTGATTTTTGGACTTGATGTTTTCCCCTCACTGTTACCACAATCTATATTTCAGGAGACAATATATTTATTAAGATAGTGTTTGCTCTAACATTCTTATCATTGTAAAAGATTTCTTGTGTGAGTAGAATACCACATAGCAATATTGATCTGCTAGAGTTCAGATTTACCTTTGCCTTTTCACAGGATTTTGTTCTGTATTTTTTTCACCATTTTCTTCACTTCTGTTCTGGAAGATACTTTTTCAGAACTGTCAGTCACGTGTAGGCCATCACCAGAAAACAGAAATAAAAAAATTCACATTCTAGCACAATGGCTGTGCTAGAAACCTGAAAAACTAGAAAAGTTTCTCAAAACTGAGCTGGAAGTAGTCACACCTTAAATTGCAAGGTCTTTGTACAAAATTGGTGTTACCGTGATTATTTCTGTACATAACGTCTGGAATTCCATTGTAGTTAATTATTAATAAAGAACAGTGACTGAGGGATGTGTGTGTAAGCACAAGTTTACATCACTTATTTATTCTTTCTGTGATGATGATGAACTCTACGTTCGTTAGTCCATTATGGTCTCATGTGGGTTTCCATCACGCAATGCCTGTGGCCGTGTAGTTTACTTTTTTCTCTGACAGCAAGAGTACATAATTTGGCTTTGAGATAATCTTTTGACCACCTCTCATGACTCCTGACCTGGGGCTTGACTCGCCTCCCCCACCATCACCAATTTTTATGTCAGCCAGAATCCCTAGGTTTGCAGAAAAGCCGCTTTTTAAAAGTAAATATTTTTTTTACATAGTTATTTGGAGGGAGGGGGGTAGTTGTTTATTTTTAAAAAGAAAGGAGTACTATTTGCCTTCAAAGATTTTCTTTAAGCAAGTTTTTTTGTTTGGATTCTCAGACATGGCCTCATTAGACACCATACTGTTTCTTTATTTTATTGCTGATAAGCTTAATTGAAACACAGTGGGGCAGTACTGTGTGCAAAGTAAAGACAACATTGTTTCTGCATCTCTATTGCATGAACAAAGGGGAATGGTTTCAAAGCAAATAGCAGAAACCTGTATTCATTCTTGCATAACAAAATGCAAGTATTCATGGATGGTGCAGCCATTTTTCAATATCAGATTGAAAGGAAACCCCACAGGCAAAGAATATATTCCTAGCTAGCTGAGCACAGAGATGTTAGAGTGATAGGTACTACAAAAGGTGTTATGACTGACAAACAGAACAAGCCAGGGCTCTTACAGAGAAAATAATTACAAAATGTTCATGAATAGTTATTTCCTATTACAGTGCCCAACTGCAGTGTAGGCACTTAAGGCTATTCATTGTTTATTGAACATCTTCAGAATACAGAAACCTTCACTGAACGGCAGGCTTTTTCTGATTGCCTTTGAGGGCTTACCCTTTTCCTTCCTGCAATCAATCTCCTTAGCTGTTTTTTTTGAAAGCAAAAGGCTCACTTGGAATTGGAGCCACTCCCAACACTGTCAGAAGCTGTAAGTGTAGAACAAGAATTAATCCTATGTGCATGATACTTTTAATTTATTTTCATAGTTCATGTGCCCTTCCGTTGTTTGCCAGCTCCCTGCTTCACAAGCAGACTGACCATGCTTAAATTTGCAAAGATATTGAGGCATCAAAGATACTACATTTCCACAATTTTCATTAAAATCTGCATCTGAGAGTCCTCAGGAATATAAATGAGTGAGTCCTGCATTAGTTTACAGCGTGATTCCAAAATTGCAGTACAAATGCAACAGCCATCCTTGCCATTTGAGTGGCCTGCCAACTGATCAGCATGTGTACTGCCACAGTGCAAAATGCCTCTTCCTTAGAAGGCAGGGGAAGGGCACAAAAAGCAACTGAGATTTTTGCAAGGGGGTAGTGAATCAAAGAATGTGCTGCAAGTAAAGGACTAGACCTATTGTGATTAGGATACTCAAGGGACCTCAGAGGACAGCTCTGTGCAACCCAGGCTTTTCAACTGAAGCTGACGGCAAAATATTTTCTCCAAAAATCTTAAGAAAATGTTGTTAATAAATTCCACAGGTGAGGGGATAACTTTAAAAATTTAACTCATTCTCCACTCTTAGAGACTGTGCAAGGAAATAACCATGCTTCCAAATGCATGTATTTATTTGGAAGCTATCAAGAAAAACCTATGGGATACTTTTCAGCTTTCCATGGAACTTCTGCTGTTTGTTAGAGGTCTTGTGCTTTTTCTTCTCCTTGGAATGTTTAGATTGATAAACTGACTAACAAAGATAGGTAGCAGAACAACGTCTAAGTGATAACAGATAGGTTTATAAAAATATTAAGAATGAGAATAAATTATAAGTGTAAATAAACAATGCATTTCAATACAGTCTTGAGCAAAAAAAACCCAAACAAGTATATCAGTTGCTGCAACATGAACCATGTATATGAGAGTTCCACCTCTTCCATGGCAGAGTACTCAGTACCTGCCTCTAAAGTCATGAATAAAAGGCATGAAGCAGTTAAACAAGCAAAAAATAAAATCAATGCAGTATGTTAAGATGATGAATACCACTAGGTAACTTTACTCTGAAAAACAATTCAATAAAGACATCCTGTTGAGAACCTCTATTTTGAAAAAATCTTTTGGGTTTTAAGGTTGAAAAATCATCTTCAGACGTTTTAAAACTTCATTTTTAAAACTTCCAACTTCTGATGGATGGGAATGCCAGTTTCCTCCATTTACAATCCCCAAGCATATTAGTCAGTTTAGCTTTAATTACACTGATGAAGTTAGCTGAACAGACCCATGCCTGCTCACTCCAGCACCCACTCTTGTATGCAAATACCCCACACTGTCAATGAAGGTAGAAAGAGGAGGGAAAAGAATGATGTCTGCCTCCACCTTAATTATCTCTAGATGTGGCAGGAGGAGGAGAGAGCAATGCACAAGCTACTTACCTGGAAATGCAACTGATCTTCAGTTACCATGACAGCTTGCTATGGGATGGATTTTTGTCAAAGATGGGATTTTTCAGTCATGCCTAGTCTCATGTGACTTATCGGGTATGGCATGGCTTCAGTCCTTCTAGCACTGCTGGCAAGGTCCTCGTGGTGCAACTCAGAAGACTTTCCACTGCAGTACTCCAAAATTGCCAGTTGACAGAGGTTGGTTTAGCTCAGAGGCAGAGGCATGGGTGCTACTCAGGCACAAAAGCAGTTCACATGAAACAATGCATGAGCAAGTAATTCTTCTGGAACTGGGAGTGTGGGGGTATATAGAAGCAAATTCAGGTCAACTCCAAAAGCAGTTTCACCTGCTTTGTAAGGATTTTTATACTACCTAAGATATCCCAACACTTATTAGCCTAGAGAAAAAAGAATTGAATAACTATGTTGTGTTGTTCTACAGATGTGTTGAATGACACCACTGACCTCATCAAGATAATGCTCTAGCACTCCCACAAAACAGTGTTTGGCTGGCTTACACAATATAACTTCATTTTGCGCTAATCACCTCTAGTATTTGATGCTGAGAGTCTGGCATGAAGCAGCTGGAAGCCTTGCATCTCAAAAATAAAGGAAAAAGATGAGGATTTTCCAATATGAAACAAAACAAGATTATCGAACTCTTTGTTACCCATGATTACTGATTCACTGCAGTTTTTGTACTGTCATTCATGATGGATGCAGTTAATTTTTTGCTGTTTTATATTTATATTCTGTGTTGTCATTTCTATCATTAATCATAAACATAATTGTCATAAAACCAGAAATGTCTTTGCCCAGACATTTAATTCTAAAATATAATTATCCAGACTTCCTGCTGTTAATGGCATAGAATTCTAATTGCTTCAAAATGAAGCCATTATTCATAAACTTCAGGCTTGTAACACACATGTTTACAGTAGATGGAAATTATTATAGAATTTATCACTGTGGAGCTCTTATTTGCCATAGGCTTATTTAACTACTCTGTTCCTTAGTGTTTCTTTTGTCCTATCCCATTAAGGAATGATAAAGTACTCAACTCCCTGTTCACTCAGAAAGATACGAGCAGAAGCCCTCCTTCACTGGCAATGGGCATTCAAATTTTCTGCCTGGAAATAAACTACAGCTGTGCTTTCTTGTTGGACGGAGTCCCTTGAAGTCAGAATTTAATTGGCAACCACCGATTCTAAGTCATATAATTCTTACAGTGACTGATGCATATGAAAAATGTAAAATGTATAGGGCAATGCAAACATAAATTCACGAGGAAGAACTGAGAAAATTTTTTCAAATTTTCAAAGAAAAATTGTAAAAGAAAAGTGGTGTATACATGGTTTGTTTACATGGAACAATCTTTGAGTTTGGACAGCAAATATAATTGTTAGCATGGGAGACACATCCATAATTCTTGAACTCTTGTTATTTCTTTTCCGAGATTATGTCCAAACGCTATCACAATATGCTGTAATAGAACTCAGTTCAGAACAACAACAACAAAAAAAAAAAACAAAAATAGAAATTGCCATTGGTTAAATCAACATAAAGTAAAAGAAAACAAAACATAATGCAATTCCCAAGAACAAATATGAAAATACTGTAAGACTGAGGAGCTGTTTGGTTTTTAAAAAAAAAAAAATCAAGATTTTCTTCCTAGAAAATTCTACTGACATAGCTTAGACTCACATGTTTTCCTGGGTCTTAAGACTGGTCTTAATATGTAACAACACTACAAGATTTAAAATGTAGATATTATTTAATTTCCACATATTATTCCTTTATTATGCATTCATTTAGAGAAGCAAACAATAAAAGAAAGCAAAGTGTCAACAAGAGGATATCAACAAATGCCTAACAAAAGGTGATGTAGAAGAAAATTCAATCTTGGAGAAAAACGTGTCTCAAAGAACCTAATAAGACAGAAGAACAGGGAAGTTTGCAGTTCTTTACTCTGTGTTTTGGAACACAAGCCTCCCATCAAAACTATTTTCTGAGAAAATAGATTATTTTAGTCAATTGCAAAGCTTTCAGCAATATCTTCATAAATTAATATTTAATAAGTGTAAAATTGTTAAATATTTTGATGATATCTAAGTCTCAATTTATACAAATTAGATTAATTCTCTTTTCACATTAAGCTTATACTGTGTATATAAAAATTACAGGTACTCAGTTTTACCATTCATTTTATGAAGAAAACAAACAGATTGATAAATGATTTAATAACTGATGTTCTTCCTAAGTGTAGATGGATGGGAGGCAGGTAGAAATATATTAAGTAGTAAGAGCAGAAAAACAGGTTTTCAGTTAATTCTTAGATTAAAGGGGGGAAAAAACAACACCAAGACAACCAAAGATAATCATGGTACACTGGTTGGAAAATAACAACTCAATGCCTTTTGTTATTCTCTAAGATTTTAGTGAAAAACTGTAAAAGACATCCAAAATTTCTGTGAGAAACTCTGTCATTAATTATTCTTTTCATTCTTTGCATTACTGAAATATTCTCAAACAAGAAGATTCTTTTTAGAGTACCATGGCTCTATATTACAATTTATTTCCTTTCATGACCCTGATAACCATAGGTATATATTTTGTTGCAAAAACATCAGCAGAGTTTTGAACAGGTAGAACATGAGAATTCCTCTGAAATTTTACCTTTAATGGGACTAAAATGATTGTTCTGGGTTTAGAGATCTCCACTAGTAAAAGATTCAGCTACACTGTATCTTAAAACATTCTGTCCTTCCTACTATATTCTATAATGCTGTGTTTATTTCTTGATATTACACTGAGGAAAAGAGAGGGAAACAGGTAGGTTCCTTAAATGTTGGGATTTTTTTCCTGACTGCTTGCTTATTTAGAGTATAAATGAAAATTTTGTGGAATGTAAAGAATATTAAAAAAGTAAAGTATATGTGAAAGGTAAAGGAGATATAGAAGGTACAGAAATTAACAGAAAGCACAGAAAGTACCTCAAATACAAACACATTTGATTTGTGAAGATTCCTAGCAAATTGTTATAAAACACTAAACAACAGGAGGAAAAAAAAAAAACACAAACAAGCAAAACAAAACAAAACAGAACCAAACAAACAAAAAAAGACCCCCGCCGCCCCAAACATATTCTAACAAGAGAGAGCAGAAAACGTACTGGAGTCTTGAACTTTCGTCTTATTAGGATTGATGGGTCATCAAAGCCTTGTTGATGTTCCGCTAGACCTGTTGAGAATAGGGAAACAAGGAATTGTGGGAAAGAGCAAACTTATTTTGCGACATCTGAGGGGAACTTACAGGGTTATTTAAAGCTTAATATGAGATATTTTAAAGAATCTTAGGGTGTGTCCAAAACATTCTTTAAGATACTTAGGCAAAGGACCAAAAGTAGTGGAAGGGAGGGGTTCAGGTAAAAAGAAGAGGTCCAGATGGATCATCTTCTTTGGTATTACCATTCACCCTTACTGATGGCTGGCCCTTCAGGCTGGTACTGCAGTAATCAGATGAGAGAGAAGAAACCCACTGCCTCCTAAAGTCCAGTGCATCTAGCTCTGTTAATGCCAAGTGTAGTAGAATAGTGATGTAGTAGATGATGATGACTAATCTTTGACAATTCAGAACTTTTCTTTCACTCATAATAGTAATATTTCTCATACCACAGTGAATTGTACATCTTTATGGCTTCATATCAATAGGATATAAACAGCTTCTAAGTTGACAGTCCAAAAATATGTTCAACTGTGCCCATATTACACCATATTCTGTACGTAGTTCATGCTGTTCATGCTTTTCTAGTGCTTCCATTCTTCTTCGCAGATGCAACTTGTAGGGCTTTTTCCCCCAGAACTCTTTATCTCCTTTCACACATGCCATGTTTGCATGTGATTTATGACAGTCTGCTTGAACTTTATATATCACTCTCTTAATTATCCTCGCCTCCTTTATTTAATTACAATATTATAATATTGAGTGCTTTGAAAATAAGTTCCTATAGTATGTCACACATCTCTCCATATAGATATATATCCAGTCTAACCTATTCATTTAGTCAGCAAAGACAGGTAGGTGCTTCCAGGGCATGGCTGAGCCTATTGTAACAAGGCTATCTAAGGCAGAAGGGAAAAATCACCTTCTAAAAGTGCAAATCATTCCATTAAGTGACTGTTGAGAAAGTCCAGTTGACTTGACTAGATACTTGGTTTAAGACACCAAGATGAACCTTGTATTATCTGTCAGTGTGCAATACCAAATACCTCTATCTACCAATGTATCACAGTATCTCAATCAATGCCACATACCTAAGCATAGCTCCCAAAAAGCCTGAGAGTTATTTATTTCTTCCACTGCACCCTTCAGCAGAAGTAAGTAGTCATCTCAGAAGCCAAATTTTTGTTAACAGCAGTGTGCTTCCAAAACGACTAACGGTTCATGTTGGAACGTGGACTTCACTGCGGTTAATCTTTTCCATTGCCAAGTGCTAGTCATACCGGATATACCAGGAATGAGAGGCTTATAGCAGGGGTGATTTTATTTCATTTTTCCTTCTATCTTTGCATTTTTAACTTGGTCCTTATTGAAAAAGATCATCATTTCAATTAAATAGTAACATAAACGACCAAAAGATTCTGACTACTCACACATTGCCATAAATGAGGAACAATGTTAAAATAACAAGACACTGAAAGTAGATATGGAATCTTCCTTTTGTGTGTTGTTTTTACTGCCTCCCCTATATATTCTGCAGAACTTGACAGGTTAATCAATAAATTGTGGGGAGTTTATTGTTGCATGACATTTGTGCTTGTTTTTCAGTTTTCTCATCTAACCAGGAATTCCACTGCTACACATACAGACTGGCATTCACACAATGTTGCAAAAGAAACTGAGAAATATACTGATTAAATCAGCTCTCACCTTCTCTGAAATTCATATCCAGTGTCATTTGGGGGAAAATTTATTTAAATCAATCACATTAATGTCCATCTCCATTTGATTAAAATAAAATATCAATTAAGATTAAAACNAAGTTGTTAGCATACTATACAATAGTTAAACCTTACCAACATACAGAAACCCACCTTATTATATCAGAGAAGCACCTTTTTTTTTTCCAAAATTAGGGAAATTTTGACATTTAGAAGTACTGGTATAAAGCAAACTATGGAATTTGGAAAGCAAAACCTCTTTTTGAATGATATCTATCTACAGCACTTCCTGACATACTGTTGCAGTACATTACACCTTCTTAAGCTTTTGATTGTAAAACAGGAGACTTCTATAAACACAACAACATTAAGAAAGATATCATGTCATTGAGATGTTAGCTCTAAGTGGTTTGTGTAGCTGGGCACAATGCATCAGCTTTAAGAATGCATCAGTTTTTTATAAATGGAACAGGTGAAAAAATACAAAATGGAACAGAGAAAAAGTCACTTTTAAAGTTTATGTTTGGAGTAAGCCTGCAGTTCAGTCTACAGCTTGAGCTACGCTTGAACTTCAAGTTAGTTTAAGTTATTTATATACGTATTGGGCCTGGATCAGACCAAGTTAAGTTTCCCGTAGAGGCCATCACAGTGCTGGGACTTACATTTGTAGCTAAAACAGTGTTGATAACACACTTGGCAGCCACCCAAGGTCATCCCACCACTATGTAAAAAGCTACTTGGAAAGTTATTTAATTTCTTATTTCCTCAGTTCCATTTTTCATTAATTCTTTTGTTCACCACTCAGATTTTAAAGCTAGGTTTGTAGCAGAAAGGGGTGTCTATGGATTTTTCTTATTTTCCCCCTAAAGGCTCATATATTCAGAGCTCAGAAACGTATCACAGGTTTCATTGAAAATGTGATATAATCACAAGTTGCTCATAAATGTTTCTGAGATAAACTTTTTATCTCAATATCCAAATATGTTTGTAAGAAACACAGTATTGAAGTCTTTCTTTCTTCTACAGGAACACTGCAAAATGGTAGCTGAAACTAGGTCACTCAGATTGCATGGCAGGGACAATAGAATTCCATCTTTACAGTCATTTTTCAGGTTGATATGTTTGAAAAATATTTCTGCCAT
Source organism: Thinocorus orbignyianus (assembly GCA_013400375.1). Taxonomy (NCBI): domain Eukaryota; kingdom Metazoa; phylum Chordata; class Aves; order Ciconiiformes; family Thinocoridae; genus Thinocorus; species Thinocorus orbignyianus. The sequence goes on along the minus strand of VXBW01002905.1, from coordinate 397,009 downwards.
AAAAGAAGCTGCTTAATATGAAAACCCCTTTCAAACCAATTTAGGTTTCCATAGGTTTTACCTAGGCAGTTCAGGTCTGAGGGCCTTCCTAATCCTAGACTTCTTTTTGGTATACATAACTTTCACTCAGGAGATTTTATGGTACTGTGTGTCATCCTATTTAGTATCATAAACAACTGATATTTACCCTTTACACATACCATTGTCTTTATTAGCAATTCTTATCTTATTCTTCTTCAGTAAACAAAGACATGAGTAAACAGCTCCCAAAGTCAGTGGCTTGTTGCTTTGAAGTTTTATTTCTTCAATATATTTAGAAGGTACTTAAGGAGCATCTTAAAAGAAAGCTTTGGCAGCCTCATGATCAAACTACATGACCCACTGAGCATGTTTTAAATTTCACTCATCCTGATATATGTCAGATATCTTAAACATAAAATAATACTGGAAAAGAGTAAGTACTTCTTAATGTTTTTTCTATTTCTGACCATGGACGTTTTATCCAATCTTCTGCAGTGCTTCCATCCTCAGAAAACAACTTTTACTTTCATGAGCTCATGTATTTTGCTGCTACTGCATAAATCCTTTCCTCTTGAAAATAATGCATTCACTATCTGTGTTAGGCCAAGATCATGCTCCCTACTCCCCTGGAGCTTTGCCATTTCATCCCAGTTGGGGATCACCCCTCAGATTTGTAACCTGAATCAAATATGACACAGTATGTGTATCCACAAACTTTTTGATCTCTTCTTCACTAAGAAAAACCTAAGACATACTATCTGCTTGGAGTACAGGAGACCCAAATTACTGCTTCTGCTCTACTTTTGTTAGGACAAAAATAATTTTACACTTTAGTAAAAATCTAATGTATCGGCAATATGTTACCTGTGCATCAGCACATGCATACAGAAATGTACATGAACCATAGGGAAAGTAATTTCTGAAATATTCATATTCTTCCTGAGAATAAAAAAACTTCAGAGAACATTAATGCTGCTAACATGAATACGGAGCTTAGGTATTAAAATTCATGAGGATCTGTCAACTGAACTGATTCAAACTCTATTTGCCAGAAATACATGATGACATTGCGAGCTGGCAAAGATGAAAGCAACTCAAGAAAGCCCTTCTTGGTGCTATTTCATTCCCCTGAATGTCAAACAAGCTGTCTTTCTCCAGTCTGGAGCTGCATACAAAGAGTAATACTGCACTGTTTGGTGAAGGTGTTCTCCTGAGCGCAGAGGAAGTGCCTCTTTCTCTGCTTTCCAGACACCAGACGGCCTAGGATTTGGAATGACAGTAGGCTGCCAACCAAATTCTTTGTTTACTCAAACATACGTTGTCTTCTCTTCCAGATGACTTGTAGTGAAATTTAACAGGCGTCGTCCATATGTTCACATTCATATTCCACACAATACTTGCACGGAATATCAGCAGGTCCCTTTCAGAAAGCTCTAAATGGCTTCTCTAAAAAGGGAAGCACTATCAATGCAATATAGAAGTCACCTGACGGAGTCAAAGTCCTGCCAACAGGACCCTGTCAGTCAATGAAACCATTCAATTTAAGGACCTGTTCAAATACAGCTGTCAAGGTGAGTATTTTAAATTGTGGACCATATAAAGTTTATACTTTACCGGGGAAGTTTAGTCAAAAATAGTTTAAAGCCTGCAGCTTTGTTACTAACAAATTCCTTACAAAAATCAATGAATCATTGTTTTCTGCTGCAGGAAATCCTGTGCATAACATGATATATTAAGTGTAAACATCTGGTATATCTGAATTCACAGATGATAAAGACGCTTGACTAGAAATTTAGGACTATTTTTAACATAAGTTTTATTAAGTTAAAATATAATTTCTCTCATCTAGAAATTTTGCCATTTCATTTTAAGGCAGTGAACCACACTCAAAGAGTTATTTTAAAAGGCCTCAAGTTATTTAAAAAATTTCTGGGTAATGTTTTTCACTGAATACTAAATAGATGTTTGAGTGAACCATTCTTTGTACAAGCCATTTTGAGGCACAAATAAGAACCATATCTTTTCCCTCTTTCTGTTTCTTCTAAGCATTCAGTTACACTAAGAACTTCAGAAAGGTCATCTGATAGCATCAGCAGCCTGGACTAGTAGTTTGTGGTTTGTGATCACAGGTATATTTTACAACCAGTGAAACAGAGTTCTAAAGAACCTCGCCATGTTGAGGAAGTCATTGAAACATTTCATAAAACTTGATACCCTCTCAATGCAGGAAAGAATTGTGAATATAAAAGGCATATTTTTTAAGTGCCAGTATAGCGAAAAAAACAAGGAATGAATACCTGATAAGATGAATGGACCTGACTAAAGGCATGTGTTGCCTTCTGTATCATCTCCTGGAACAAAGTTTAGTCATATTAGATAATTTTCAGTGTTTCCAACTCCCTTTTGACATGAATCTCAGAAAAATAGATAACTGTCACTGAGATTGTCCATCTTAGATGTGGAAAGTTCAAAATTGCTTTTGAAACAAATTATTTTTGACCTATAAAAAAAGAATAGTGGAAATTAGTTTTACCAGACAAAGCCCCTTATCCCCAAAATGTCAATTATCATTCACATTTGTGGAATAAGAGAGGAGACAGATGTTGTCAGTCCATTCTCATACTTCCAAGTTTAAACTTTAATTTCTATAACTCTGTTTCTGAAAAGTATACCTCCAGCAAAGATAACATAGGCAAGCAAAGTCCTTTCTTGCAGCAAATTTTCATATGGAAAAATAATACGCCAATGATAATGACAGTCCATTAAGATTCAATATTTGCCAGTCATGCTCTGTTAAACAATATTGTGTACTTTAATTTTATATGTAAGAAATAATCATTGAATGTATGTGTGGTAAATATGTTAACCATTTAAATAACTGGATCGTGTACTTTTATTTATTGCACCCTATAATTCACATTGCTATTGCTTGTTATTAAAATGTCAACCTTTTTTCTTTTTTCATGAAAAATCTCTGTCAGTCAAAGTTAAGCTATCATTTTCCTACAGAAATATGGTGTTAAAAAAAAAAAATTGTCACATGCTGGTTTTAAAAAGAATTTGTAATAGCAGAGATTCAGGAAAAGAGAGGTGCTTTTTTAAAGCAAACCAAAAGAAAATTCATCATCCAAAATCATTTGAATTTTGGCAGAAATATTCTTCCTGATACTATAGAATTTAATGTTGTGGATTTAGAACAGGAAAGTTGATAGCTTTGCTTATCAGTACCTTCAAATGACCCATAATTTTTGCATGATAACATTCAGGGAACAATTGTCTCAAACCACTATCATAAACACATTCTTAAACTAAATTAAACTAAACCGCTTTACTTTTATGAAAGGCTAATTCAGTACTGAGAGGATTTATGCATGTAATTATGACTAATGTTGCTGGGAGGTCACCCCTTTAAATCTCCTGCAAAGGAATGAAAGAAATTCATTATTAGTTTTAATCAGCCTTCAGTATAACAAAATGTATGTTCAATTTAAATATATTCTCCAACAAATTATCATTCCTTGGCATTATCTGTGCTGAGCACACATCCAGTAATCATGCTGTTTCCGTACAGACATGTAACATTATAAAACATATTTGCCGGCTAGATTATCCTTATTGGTCTATACTCAAGCAAAAATTAATCCAAAAATTTTGAAGAGAATCCTAGCAATATTTTATTTTTTCTACAAGTAACCAAAATGAGTGCTTCCCAGACAAAAACGTGTCAGTCAGAAGGATTATTTAGTTGTGGAAACACCTGAAAACAATCCAGCAATCCTTAGATAATGTCTCCATCAAGAATTTCCACCTCTGCCTGACTGGGAAACGATACGGTCAAGAAAAGGCATAGAATAAAGGAATATATAAAAGATTTTTGGTATATCAAAGATGTGAGTATTTGAAAATGCTCAACTGTCTTCCAGCTGTCTTGCAGTGATGCAGTAATCACAGTTATAGTAATGTTAGCGTTCTAGGTAGATTTTAATATGCTTTTTGGCGAACCCAGAAAATAGCAAGATGTTAAAAAGACAACTCATTTCAGACACTATAAAACAGATACTAGGTACAGGCAGTGAACAGACAGAAGGTAATACCACCAGTAATTCACGTTACAGGGAAAGAAATCCTATGATACTGTGAGGACAACAAAAGAAAAATGTGTAAAAACAGAATGGTTATCACTATGACAAGTTTGAACACTAAAAGAGCACCAATTATGAGGCTGAGAGATGTACAGTAGTGTTTGTATCATTTTATTCATCTGAACCTTTTTAATAACATGCCTCTTCATTACTAATTAGAATCATAAATTATCAATTGCAAATAGTGATTCACATTGTCTGAAGTAAAGAAACAGATAATAGAATTTCCTACATGAAACCTTAAGAAAATTCTAGGCCAGGACAGGAAAGAGAATGTGAAGAGATACTGAGAGGTAAGATGTCTACCTATAGCTGACATGTTTTCCAGAGCTTTATAGTGTAATAGTAACAATAATAAATACCATAAACCTAGACCAGCTGTAATCTCAGTTAACAAAATATATAATTTAAACTGCAATCAAATTTTTAACAAAAAAAACCTTTATATGGGTTCCTAAACAAAAGAGCTAGAGTTTAGTTTTGCCACATCCTCTGTAAGGTAGATGTTGCAATCATTAAAAACCACATAGGATCATCATTTTTCAAAACCCAGCTAGCTATTTTTGCTGTTTAAAAAAATGCAAAAACTAGTAAGAAAATGCAGTGAGAAAAACTGTATGGAGAATATCTTTGCTGAATTCCACTGTGTGTTAAATATTCTAATAACAGGCACTAAAAATCTCTTGACCTTGCCTTATTGAAGTTAAGAATTATTTCACCACTGGATTCCTAAGAGTTAGCTCTATGTTCAGAGAGAAGTGTAATATAGCAGAACTGGCAATTAAATGCAGAGAAACTAATTAAAAATAATTAAATGAGATAAAATTAGAAAGAAGTCAGATCATATTAGAACAAAGTGAGATGCCACATGCAAATATCCATTCTGTCATTCCGTTCTGCAGAGAAAGTAAACATGCGGCTATTGCCTTATAACGTATAGTAAGACATAAGCATGCACAAAAAAATAAAATAGTAAAAGGGAAGTTAACCATCTGCTTGCTATTAAGTAGGAAAGAACTGGCTTTCAAAAAACATGGAATTATGGATCAGCCTCCAGTTCCTTATTCCTCTTCCTGCTATAAAATTCCTGCGTATAAAATCATCAGAAAATGTAAGCTACTTTATCACACACACAGCAAGCAGAAAGTGCATATCTCATAAAAGAAATTACTTGAAAAATAAAGAGGAAGAATGTAAATGCAGAATAAAAGATGATTTTATTAAAATTCCTGGAGGCAGTTTCAGTTTCAGACTGACTGTGTCAGAGTGAGTAATGGCTCAAAAAGATCCAGCCAGCCCTACGATGGTCCATCCAGTGCTCATGATTGGAACAGGGATATATAGAAAGATAATGAGAGAAATGTGAGACCCTGTTTCATGTCCAAGGTTTCAGAGCAAAATCACCACCGGCAGATACGTCAGAATCGTTTCTGTTAACAAAGAAAATCCCAAGCTTGGCAAAGTAGGTAGTGAGTCTCCTCTCACATCCAGTCTCCTACAGACTGAGCTGGAATCAGGATACTTCTGAAGTCTGGGAATTCAAAACCTTTTGATTATAAAAAAAAACCATTTCTTTCTTCTTTTTGGGAAGAGGAGAGTAGCACTGGCACAGTGTAGGGCACTGGCAGAAGTATGGTATTTTGTGTAATACACATTTTCTTAGAAATAGGATAGCTTCAAGCTTAAAAGAATATAGTTTCCTCTTCTGATGAATACCCTTCTTACCTTTAAGCATATGAAGTTTTATCGCACGAGTGGGAATAGGATGACAGGCTACTGATGAAGTGAAAAGTTTTACGGTAAAGCAATTGTAAGCAGTTGAGACTGTTGAGACTGTTCTCCTAGCACTGTTCTCCTAGATAAAGGTAGAACCTTGAGCAAGATGTAAACAAGGCTGGAAAACAATTCTAAGCTGCCCAGGACCAGCTCTGCGGTTTGATCAAGTTCCAGAGAAGATTTGAGCCTGCGAAGTGGGGCAAAGGTTACTGACAGCGACAAAGAGGATCTCCTTCATCACTGAGATCCCCAACGACCACTACCAGGAGGCACTGCGCAGATGCATGGAGGCGGAGAAATCATTTTAATACAAAGCAGGGATAGTTTATGCATATGTATAGGTGAGTACCATGAATATAGAGTCCTGCTCTGAGGCAGGTGCTCATGGTTTTGGTGGGACTACCCCTCCTCCCCCACCGTGCTAACCAACGCTGAATAAACATACCTACTTTACAACTTTACAGGTTGTGGAGTCCGTCTTTCCGCGTGTCACTAGGAGAAGAGAGGAACCAAACCCCACAACTGTACTTTTTCCACAGCTGTTTTCTATTAGTTTCTCAAGATACCACAGGAGTAGGAATGAATTATTCTGAACTCTTTCTCTCTATCATAGCAGAAGTATATTCTGCTTGAGCATACTTACAGAGTTTGTGTTTAACCAACCAAAACTGTCAAGGAGGACAAAGGAAAGACTCCAAAGCTGGTTCTGTAAAAGCTTCTCTGGTGCCATCTCTGCAGGGCTAATTAACATGTACATGAGGTCATGGGCAAAATAAACAATTGGCCAGAGCAACGAACTGTAAGAGCAAGGATGCAATGGTCCCACTCTCCCAGAGTCAAGAAAAGGTAGCTTTGCTGTGCGTCTGGCTGCTGTTTCAATAGTAACTGTTTTATGAAGTTGAGGAAGGAGAAAGAGCAAACACAGAGAGGGGAAGAGGATGGCAGACTATGCTAAAGTGGCAGGGACATCTGCAGGGTACTGCAATACACTGTACGGAGTTATTAGCTGAGTCAGTTACTGGCAGCTTGAGGACATTTTTCTCATGCTTCAGTCTATGCTGTAGATACCTCTATACTCAACACCACAGTCCCCAAGAGAAGTTCTGCTGAGCTTGCTAAAAGGACTATGTAGATAACTACCAGATGGAAACCTAACAGCTCTGTAAATCCCAATGGAGACTAGGCTCTGGACCCGTGATAATTTTGCAATAGACAGAGTTTTAGCTAAGACAATTTCCAAGTATATTTAAATATCAATATATCCATTGCTGCATTTCTTTATTGCTAAATAAGTCTGCACAGTTGCAATACAGTTACCATTTTTTGTTAGTAAGAATCCACACTAGTAAAATATGCAGACTCCTCTCTCATTCATTCTAGTTTCTGGATGTGTGATTTCTATATTTCTGGTGATGATGGATAGAAAGAGCTTGAATTTTAGAACTCATTGGGATGTTCAATAGAACTAGCAATTAGGAAAAAGGGAACAGATCTCCTGTGAAATAACTGAGAGACGGTGAACGTGGATCCCCATGGTGTTCTTTTCACTGTCACTTTTCCAGCTTGAACTGCAGTTTAATGAGACCAGATTTGATTTTTAGACATGAAATCTACATCAGCTAACTGATAAAGGAGTCTATGTCAGATCTTTCCTGTGTCCCGTTTGGGAAGCCGATCAATCAACTATTATTACACTGCACAGACTGCAAAGGCATTTAGATCATTCTTTAGTCTCTTAAACCTAGTGCAGCAGTATCCAGGAATGTCTCATGTACTAATCAGCATTTTTGCTGATCTGTGTCTCAATCATCTGTTCGTTTGCCTAAGGCTTCTCTGAAAACTACACTTTTTTCATAAGTCTCCAAAAGGAAAAACAGTTAACGTGAACAGAAAAGGGAGCTATCTGTATCTGTAGTTATGCTTAAAAACTATGATGGTGAGCAAGATATGCAGGCTAAACAGATGGTTATATCCCAGTCTTTATCTCTGCTTAATGGAAAATTATCATCTTTTCCATGACATTCCTCTTGTTTAAATTTCCAAACTTTTTGTTAAGCTGCAATAAAAGCTCAGTGATTTAGGAAATTAAGAAACTTGCTGAACTCTTTCTTACTATTTCGTATTTTCACACTTTTTCATACAACTAAATGTGACACAAATGTGACCCTGCTGACATGCAAGAATAAGAAAAGCTGAGCAATCTCTGGTACTTCAATTTTTTTTTAGATTATGTGTCTTTCACAAAGATTGTGGAGATTAACACCTTCTCCTATACAAAAAGGGTCACATTAAAAAACAAACAAGCAAACAAACAAATCTGAAACTACAAAAGGACAATACTGACTACTCATTCATTATTCAAAATCAGTCAGATTTATCTCTTCTGGACTTCCCTGTTTATCAGCTTCTGTCTGTACAAGGGCAAGAATGCTCTTAAGTTGAACTGCAGGAGGCCTCAAGAGTAGGGTAGCCCCTGTAACTCATTGGAAATATTCCTGTCTCAAAGTCTATAGAGCTTTATACATAAAGAAACCTTTACTTTGCAATGACAACTACTCTCTGTCATATTTATTACACTAATAAAATATTCCCATTTATGATTAGACAGGGTTGATTAATTCTGTTGTGTTATTAAACATATAACAACATTAATAAATATGTTATTAAACAAGCACATCTATCACTTTAAAAATATATTTAAAAAAAAAAATAATCTAAAGAGTAGATGAGATCTTTCTTTGATTTTCCATATTAAGAATGTGGTTGAGCACCATAACAGAGCGAATTCTAGCCTTTTTGGTAGCTCTATGTAACTACACTCATTAATGAGCTGCAGTACAATTGTGCACTGTGATGGTTGTCTGCCAGCAGTTCTCTATAAAGTCAGTCTTGCAGCTGCTAATTCTGACGATGTAAGGTCTTCTGCTTAGAAGATGATGACACTGATGTGCTGAAACCCTGATATGAGAATAGATAAGGAAATACATCTTCTTGATGTTTCTTCCTTGCATTTAAATTCATAGATATAATTGCAGAGAAATTCAAGTCACAAGGTGGACCTTCACAAAGTTACGAAAGAGTGCAAGCCACTTTTGTCTTGAGCCCTTTGTCTCGAGATTCTGAACAGTATCTCAACAATTTTGTGTATGAATTCTATTAAATCTGTCAATGCACCTGGAGCTGTTCTCCAGCACAGAGACAAGCTGGCACAGAATGGTCTACATTCATAACACCAAGCTTTCTAACCTTGCAACAGATGGTGGCCACACACAAACTGCTTATTGATAATGGTTGCTGGCCTGCACTGATTCCCTAATCCTGTCCAGGATCAGCTTGTGAAAGTGCTAGCTGCCGAAGCCAAAAATGTGCCATAGCTCACCCAAACATGGAAGTATGGAAGACAATTTCCCGTGGCCAAGAAGGTTCCCTGGCACTGTTTCTCTTGCTAGTGCAGACAGAACCTGTGTCAAATATCAGGTTTGCCTACAGATCATGCTGTTTAATGGGTGAGAGTAAGATTTTTTTTCTTTTTTGCTTCCCATTTGCTAGACATTCATAGACATCAATTATACTTCAGAAGCATATGCATGTGAATGGATTTGTTAATCTGTGTCTCCTTGACCTGTTCTGTTTTCCTTACATTTGGGCCTTGGCAAATCTAGATCATGGGCCTTCTTGCAAAGTCAACAATTTATTGTTTCTATTTTTCCCTTAGACACAAGAAATCATATCTCAAATTACTTCCTAGCATTCCTAGTGTTAACTCTTCTCATGGTTTCAAATATCACAGGTCAAACCTTTGCTTAGAAATACTTCTCTTTCCCTGCAAACGAAGTAAATTATATGAGTTTTAAGAGAGAGAGAGACATACACAGACACTCACACTCTTACTTAGATATCAGTAGTCGCACCTGGCCATGCACGTTTCTATCCACACTGTAAATTATTTGGGAAAGTACAAAAATAAGCTTACCCTGAAGATTAATAATTAACTAAAAACTAAAGGAAGAAATTTGTTTCTGGATATGACACACAAACACGCTAAAACACCTCAATTAAAGACAAGATAAAGAACCAGGTGTGACAGAGAAATGTCCATTAATAATAACACCCTAAAACACCTGAACTAAAGTCAAGATAAGGAATAAAATGTGACATGGAAATGCCCATTAATAATAGTACATTTGTATTTCATATTTCATGATAATGTCACAGTAAGTTTACTTCTATACCATCCGTTTTCCTCATTCTCCACAGAACAGGCATGTACAGCAAGAAGACACATTCAGAGTGGTTCTAAATTTGAACATTAAAATGTAGTACTGGAATTATCTCACCTGCTTGTAATACTTGTATAGCAAGCGGAGATCCATTTATCATCTCTCTTCTCCTTTTCTTGTCAGCTGGATGTTTACTTCATTTTCCTGAGCAGATGAAATGTGATGAGAATTAAAAGAAAACAAACCCCAGATGGATTGCTCTCCATCTGAACCCCACAGAGAGAAACAATTCTTAAAAAGAAACATTTGTTGAAGAAATTATTTCTGTAGTTATCCATTCCGTTATACTGTAAAGGCTTTCAGATTATTTTATATTAGCCTCGGTTCAACAACAATGTTCTTCACTCTGAAGGAGTCTGTCCACAGTTTTCCAAAGCTCTGAGGCATAAATTAAAGAGAATTAAAAGTTCTTTATCCCCTGCCCAAACTGTACATAGTACAGAGGTACTAACACTTTATTGCAGCTGGATCGGTTGATTTGGAAACAATGATGTTCTTTTGTATGGCAATGCAAAGCAAAATATTCTCTTTTAGTGGTTATTTTTAAACCAAACAATAACAAATTTAAACAATTGCTCCGCCTTATAGCACCCTGATTACTTGTTACTTTGACAGAATTCAATTAGTTAGATGTAATTTTCCAAGCCATGTATTTTCCAATGTATCTTTTGTGCTGCTTTTGTTCTTAATTCCCTCTCTGGTTAGTGTTATGTTGTTGTTACTGAAAGATCCAAGTTGTTTTTTGTTTTATTTTTTAATTTAAATGGTTTGGTCTTTAAAAAAAATCAAAGAAGTTAGTCTTATTTTACTTTTTTTCTATTTTACTTATTTTACTAATTTTTTCTTTTCCTTGTTATGAGCTCTGGTGTGATTGTACATTTATACACTGTCTTGGATTAGGCCAGAACCTTTAGCCACTGGTATGAAACACCCCAAGCCAAACTTAGACATTTTAAGATAGATTATGTCTTTTAAAATATTTCATATACACTTGCTTAGTAGAAGTTTATTCTTCACATTTTTTTGGTGGTCACCAGGACATAATAGTCACAAAATTTGCTCAGCAAGATCTAATTGCTAAAAGTTCTGAAATCATGACCCAGGTGTTTCAAGAAGGGCCTACAAAATAGGTGGGCACCTTGTACTGTAACTCTTCTGCCTAGGCCCCTGCATAGAGTCAATACTAATTGATCTTATTGTACTGTCATGAAAATACATTCTTTAGTATCTAGGAAAGATCCAGATATCTTATACTCTGATGAAAGCACAATTAATCCACTCCAGGGTAAATTAGTAATTCTGTACTCAGTGGATTTCAATCAACGTGAATAACTTTATCCTACATAAATAAAAACATATTGATTTCACTTGTTAATTGATTTAGAGTCTTATTTAAAGAGCAGCGTCAGTGTAAAACATGTAGACACAAGATAGCAAATTACCATTTCAAGACAAAAGTGTAAATTTACCATGTTCTAACTTCTGAGGGTTTAACTTTGCAGACTTAACAAACATTGCAATTATTTATATCTAGACAGAGAGACACAACAGTGACTTCTCCGGATGTCAAATGAAAGAGCCTGCGTAAAGATGAATGGAGCTATTAGTATTTTATTCAGTAGACAGAGTAAGAGTGAAAATAAAGAAGAAATTTATTGGGCTTTTCTACAAGAACAAACAAAAAAGTGTGAGCAAGATCTGGGAAGAAGAAATCACACAGAGTGGAAATGTCCATTATATTAGAGGGCTGACCAAATGAAGACAAACAAGCAAGCAAGTAAATTCTATACTATCTTTGTACACTGCAAATAAACCTATAACAGAGGTTTTTCCACGCTATATAGCAAGCCATCATTTCATTTGTCAGTCATTCAGAATTCCTTTCTTGCTGATACTGGGGGGAAGAAACTTCCCAGAAACTACACATCTCGGAAACAGAACCAGCAAATCCATCCATGACACCTGTATAGTCCAGATTTACAACCTGGCCTTTCTCAGATCATTTCAGTGCAATGGTAAAAACCATCCTTTTTGTTGTAGTTATTTAATGGGTTTTGGCAGCTTTGTGCCTAGAAAACAGAAAAATACTCCAACTGCATACCTAAGCACAAGGTTCCCATTCTCAAACCTTCAGCGGTATTTTTAAACTTTAAGCTATGATTGAGTAATATTCCTGCTTTCTGACATTCAAAGCTAGTTTACCAGTTAAAAAAACCCAAAACCAAAACCACACACATCAAAAACACCCACCAAAACCAACCAAATAAACAGAAAACAAACAAAAAAACCCTACAAAACAATCAAACAAACAAACAAAAAAAAACCCCAAACAACCAAGCAAACAAAAATAATCTCCCTTTTCCTTTACCTTTTTCCCCCAGATACCAAAGACAACCTGAAATTTGTCAGCCTAAATCAATCTCTCAGAGCTGGCACAGCACCACCGCTACTCAGGAGACTGCCAGATGCAGATTCCATGGGCAATTGCGCTTGTGGTTGCTAATTGTCCTTAGAGCTGGTTATGCATCTATAATATCTTTAAAGGATTTGCAAGGTGAATTTAACAACCTTGGGTGAGCACCACTGGCCTTGCAATACAAAATTAGAGGAGATCATGAAGCACATCCGTTTTCTCAATTAAATCTGAAAATATGTCTAAAAGAATAGCGCTGTGGGATGAAAACTTCCGAAGATTTTTAGTTCCCTTTCTTTTCAATTACTGGTTACTGACAGATTTACACAAAGAACAACAGGCAAGGAATCACATCTTCTACTCTGCCTGAGTTTCCAGCAGATAATTTCACTAAACTACAGTGATTCTTTTTCCTTTAGTGTAAGTAACTGAGAGATGTCTTGCTCTGATATCACTGATAACTCATTGAGTGGTTTCTTTTTTGTAGTGCTACCAGCTTGTTCCATGGTGGAAGCATCTCAGACATCAGTAGTAATAAAATACAAGCAGTAAGTAAGAGCTTTTCTGTGAAAAAGTTTATGAAATTAAAAAGCAATGCTGTCAAATGTTTAAAGCTTTCTCTTTCTCCAACATTTATTTGGTTTTCTCAAACAAGGGAGCGGGGGGAAAATGTCATCGGTCAATGAGGTGGCCTGAACAATCCTGTGGAAACTGTCAGAATAATTGACAGGCTTTCTGGTGCTGGAGGTGTTGATATAGTGACTGATGCTGACAGCTGAGTATTGGTGTCACATCAGTAGAAGATTAGAAACCACAAGAACAGAGTAAAAATTTTCTTTGCATATATTCACTGACATATTCATCTTACATAAAATTTGTCTTGTATTTGGAGACATCTGAAAAAACAGACATGGTACTTTTTTATGGAGAAACAAGTAAGAAAGGTCTTATATCTGTGTTATCAATTAGATAATAGTATTTTCCCATTTTCTTAAATGTTCTTGTCTCAGAAACCAGGCTGAATTGGAACAAAATGCTGCAATATAAAATACTTTTATATAAACACTTTCATATAATATAAAATACTTTTTATGGCACAAAAAAATAAAATTTTGGTTTTTCAGTTCAAACACAATTATTTCAAATGAAAAAATGGGATTTTCATTCTGAACTAACATTTTAAATGCAATATTGAATCACACCATTGATTAAATAACAAGAACCTATTCTGTTTCCCCAACTGAAACATTAAAAACATTTTTTAAATGGTATTGCTCACAGAAACTTACAAATAATTCTGACAAAATTTAACTTTACTGATCTAAACACCGTCAGTTAATTCAGATGGATTTAGACGTGAACTTTTCAGCATTGGATCCCACCAGTTTATCTGTTGCATTAGTAACTCCTAAGGAGAGTCTAGTTTTATTTTTGGTCTTTTTTGAGCAAAAGAGTATTTGTCCAATTTTTAAAACAAAATAAACAATTAGAAGAGCAGAACATATTATGGCACTTTGAAACTTGTTATTAAGACATTTAAAAGCTCATGGAATTTCAGAACATGCTTTTGAAGATAGAAATTTTCCTATGAAATTGTAACACTAGTTGTTCCAGCTGCCTGAAAGGATAAAACACACTGAAAGAATACTGATTTGGGCTTTCAGGTTTTTGGTCCAAATAGTATCACCATAAATATGAAACAGGCATCTCACAAGAGCAAACATGAATTAAAATTCTGTTCGCACATTAAAGTATTGGAAAAAATTATGAAGAAATATCTTTTTACAAGAAAAATAAACTTTCCAGCAATTAGACAGCACATTTGCCAGACTCATCTGTAAATAAATTTTCATATTGAAAAACACTGAAACCATTCCCTCTTCTAGACTTGTAACAAAGTAGCTGTAGTTATACTGATTTTTAATTGGTTTTTTTTTTCTTTCTTTCACTTGAAACCTTCATGGATTCAGACCATCTGTAGTCTTACAATTTAACAGTTTTAAAATTTGTTGCCTTGCATTTATGATTTTCTGCTTAAAGAAAGTTTGCTAAACAAATAAGATTCCTCAGCTTATCAGATTTCCACTTAATGAAAGTCTTGCAGAAGAAGCAGTGTATCACCATGTAATTAAAGCCAGTATGATAATCCATTTGCACAAAGAAGAGTTTGGATGCAAATTAGGGGCAGACATTTTTAATCTTGAAGTGATTTAATTCTTGAGTGCTTATCGTTATAAGCTCAAAACCAGCTTTTATGTTTATTTTTTGCAGTTGTGTATTACATTTATGTGAGTGATTAGCACAGTAACAGTTTGTGGATCAGAGCCCTTGAACACTAAGTCCGTTGATGACTAACTGCACAGAGGGTGGTAACTGAGTTTATCTGCCCTCCATTTTTCCACTAGGATTTAAGATGTAATCACTTCAGAAGGCACAAGTGTTACTGAAGCATTCTTGGCTATTATTAGCAAGGATGGCTGCCTGGTGTTGCACTTTGTAAGGAAGACATCTCTCACTCTCTGGGAACAAGCCTAAAGCTAACATTATAGGAAATAAGAAGGAGATATCGTGCAATTATGAAAATGCGTAATACACTTTTGAATGCTATGAGTGAGAGGGTCAGTGAGACAGTAATTCATTGCTATATTGGATTGTTGAGTTCTGTATTAATGTATTGATCTTGTTTAATAAGGTAATGCTGGTGAAAGCAAGTAGCAAAGTAACACAGTGCTCACAATAGCCTCCAAACAAACACTCATGGGATAATTATAGGACAACAGAAGAAAAAAAAACCAACAAAAAGGCTATAAAAGAGTTAAATGAGTTGTCCCTGGGGAAGATAGTGATCAAGAGAGAGGAGCTATAAAATGAGATATTCTTCAAGAAAGTAGAGAAAAGACAGTGGTAAATTAAGTGATAGATTGGATCAACCAAGGTCTCTAGAAAGTCTGAAAATACTTTAGTCTTTTTAGAAAAATCACAGAACCATGGAATTGTCAGAGTTGGAAGGCACCTCCAGAAATCATCTAGTCCAACTGCCCTGCTAAAGCAGGACTGCCCAGAGCACATTACTCAGGACTGCACCCAGGTGGGTCTTGAAAATCTCCAGAGAGGAGGACTTCACAATCTCCCTGGGCAGCCTATTCAAGAACTCAATGTTTTTATGCTATGTTTAAAATGTTATGGTTTTAGAAACTGATCACAAGATTCAGATCTCGTTCATTACAGAAGGAAGTTCTTTCAAATATAGACATAACCTCTGCTCTTGCTATGATTACTATCCAGGAGGAATGTAAGAACTACTTGAATTCTGGATTTTGTTAATTTATGTTCAGCAGGCTGCCACTTTTCCGCGTTACCAAGTGGTTTTAAAACACAAAGAGGTATTTTCCATTAGCAATCAGGGCAGTCCTGTATCCACTTTTCTCAATCTAAGCCAAAGCAGAAGTAGGTAAATGAATAGGTATTTGCTAAATGACTGGTGTGTTTGTTTTGTAGCAAAACCTTTTACCTCTAAATACAATAAGACTCTACTTTGGAAGTGTCGTGCTAAGTGGCAATAGCCATCTCACTCTCTGGAGAAGTACACCACCGGATGATGCAATGACACTAAATGCACAGACTCTCGTGACTTGTTTCAAGAGAATCACATAATTTTGTGTAAAAAACTGCTTGGTATGAGGCCTAGGTATAACCATGAAGTTGCGTGAGTTATAAAAGAGCTGTAGTTGACCCTCCAACTTTGACATCAGCATCAGAAAGACCTCTTTCTAGTGTGCGTTGGATTTGACCTGACAAGCTAGAGGTGACTGTTATACATACCATTACCAATCTCCAGAGACCCAGTACGTTTTTAATATCTTTTATTGAAAGTTAATGGCCCTGTAGGATATCGCTAACAGATTTATAAAACCTCCAGGAACTCTTTAATCGGACTTCTAAGGTACACCAGTATGAACTTCTGGCCTCCTAATTTTGGCTTTTTCACTTTATGTGGCTTTCAAAGGCGTGTCTTAACATGGAAAGATGTAAGAACATTTCTAGATGAAATTTTAACCCATTCTGTAGTTTTTGTAACTGAATTAAACCACTCTGAAATATCCAGTAGCAGTTCAATAACTTCGCTGTCACCGCATTTAAGCTCAACCTTTGAAATTCTTTCTCCTGCTGTGACAAGTTTACTAATGAGCATCAAGTTTAATTTCAGGTCAGAGATTTTACATATGTTTATGACAGATTAATCTTTCTCTCTTTATATCCTTCTTTTAATACCATAGTCTGCACACACACACACACAAATAAAAAAAATTAAAAAAAATGTGTTCTTACGAAATCCTGATATTTACTGAAGTTGAATGAATACTTGATTCTTTCATGTTTTTGCTCCTGAATCTCTCTTCACTGGTCTGACATGAATCACATTTGCTTTGGTCAATATAATCATCTGTGGTCCCATGAGGTCCTTGTATTCAGGCTGATTCTTCTCAGGATTATGAAGTAAAATCTAATGCTCAGCATAAGTAGCAGCCTCACATCTCATTGTAGTACTAATTGTGTTGGGGTTTATGATTGGTTTCAGTAACGCTTCTGATTCCACTTGTGTTGGTTCTCACAATACGAGTCGGGTGAAAAGGAGGAAAAAGAGTCTGTGTTAGAGCTAGAAGAAGAGAGAAAACAAAGAGGAATACGAAATTAGTGTTTCTCCTTTCCTTACCTACCAACAGAGAACACGGATTCCTTTTTCCTGGCTGCTGTGGTCAATAAATGGCACTGGCAAAAGCTTTGACCAAGATAATCTGCCCTGGCCATCTATAGATCAAGGAACTAGAAGCTGAATAGTGAAAAGTGAATTGTGGCAACCATTCCATTGTAAGCACCTCACTAGATTCCTCTGTCAGTGCCTTCACAGTCCCCTTTGGGAGGAGATTTCCCATCTATCTCACAGCATTACCATTTCAGGAATTAGAAGAGGAAGATGACCTTTCTTTCCACTGCATAGCTTTCCTCATGCCTCTTCTACAGAGAGGATAAAAGCCAGTGTAATGAAAATTCACCCTTCAGTGTAGGTGATCACATTAGGATTTGTTGATTCAGCCCCTGCTGTTAATCTGCGGTGAAGATACTCGTACAGCCTTCATTGCTCCCCTCTCTGGTTTGAGAAAGGTATGCCTGTTCCTCCCAGTCAGAAAG
This sequence comes from Thinocorus orbignyianus, assembly GCA_013400375.1. Taxonomy (NCBI): domain Eukaryota; kingdom Metazoa; phylum Chordata; class Aves; order Ciconiiformes; family Thinocoridae; genus Thinocorus; species Thinocorus orbignyianus. The sequence continues at coordinate 379,187 of VXBW01002905.1, read as the reverse complement.
CTCCCTGTTCACTGAAGATATGAACATGAGTGTGTCTAGCTTACTCTGAATTTCTAACGGGTTTATTTTTTCCATGCTTCCTGTTCTACTGTTTTACTAGACATTTTTATTATCAGTAGGAGAAAAATTACAATATGCTACTTTTCCTCTTTTATCTTTTTCAGAATCTGCCTCAGGAAATTTTCTTCAGTATCCTAGGCTTCTGTTTCAACTTCCGAGCTATTTCTTATAAGAAGGATAGGTAGTATTTTTCCTCTAAGGTCTTTAATAACCAAATGAAATAACCACAAAAAGTGTAGCATTGCCAAACATGAACAATTTATAGTCAGAAATTATAAAATTACAGACTTGTTTAGAGCCAACTAAATCAGAAAAATCTAATTCACTGAATATAAAAAGACCAGTTTAGAATTATGTTTGTTTGACAACAGTCATTGTGATACAAACTATATAATTTATTGCAATATTAAATATATGCTTGAGCAGTGTAACTTTCATAATATCAGTAGGACTACTGCAACTCTGCTATAGTCTCTTCATTATGATGTAGGCCAAACTATTATCTATGTACTTGCAATATACACAAATCTAGATAATCTGTTAAATTAAATGTTAACTACAGTTTCTGAGAGATGTAGGCTAATTTATGATCTCTAGAAGTCAGTTAGTCCAATCACTTGCTCCAGACAGGACCTGGTCCACTGAAGTTTGGAGGAATATCCAGGGATGGAGGATTCAGATTCTACAGTATCTTTGGACAATCTGTTCAGTATTTGACCAAGCTCACAATGGAAAACATTTCTTTGTACCCCATCCGAATTTCATGTTGGAACTTTCATTCAGTACATTTAATCCTATCAATGCACATTCAGAACAAGCTGGGGCCATGGATTTCTGTGTCCAGTTTAATAAAATGCTCCAGAACTATTTTTCCATTCTGTGGATAAAATAGCAACAAAACAAGAAAAAAAGCCCTCTGTTATCATCAAAGTTAACAGCTTTAGAAACATTCGAATGTCATTAGCAAGCATTTCCCCATTTATTGAACTATCATATTTTCTTAGTTTTTACTATCTTCTCGCCAGAAGAGCCAGCTGACAGAAATGGAATCTGCAAGGAGAAGAAAAGAGCATGGGAAAGTATCCTGGTCAAACCCAAAATGTAATGAATAATTTTAATAACTTTTAAGTCTTGATCATTCAAAAAATCACTTGCTGGGAGATTTATCTACTTGTTTATTTTTGCATAGTGTTTTAGAAGTTCCAGTTCTGCAAAATGTTATTATATTATTCTTCTGAGTCAGAGAGGACAAGATCCTGTGACCTCTTTCACTAAAAGGATCTAAATACAGAAAAATACTATGTAAACAGGAACCTAACATTGAATAATGAAATCTATATCTGAAGGGATTGTTAAAACATCCTTGGAAAGATTACCTAAAGTTAATTCTGTTTCTGGAAAAACCTAGGATCACATCATTAGTAGTAGTAGTAGTGGTGGTAGTACTAGTGATGTTGTTGTTGTTACTGTCCTAGGCAAATCCTCTTGTATTATACATTGACTTCGCTGTAGTATTATCAGCATTAATTCACAATAATCACACAGAATAAAGGTTTGAATCTTCAAAATAGGCAATAATATCTTCCCAGTTTTCAAACTAGTGTATATTTCTTAAGATTAAAGTCCTGGGTATATGCTATATTCATTTTATGCTTATGTTAATATGCTATATTCATTTTCACTACAAATCTTCCTTTATATTCAAATCTACTCAAGATATTGTAATATTCAATTTAATATACTTTATATTCACTCTGCTCTTTCCACTATTGTTGGTACAATTGTAATATCAATATATCAAATTATTATTTTCCTTTTCCTGTTAACAACTCTGCATTTCAGAAAGCTGCATTTGTTTCCAGGCAAGTAAAATCTTTTGGGTGTATGTTTACAACACCCAGAATTAAAAGTGTAATGGATAAGCCAAAATTTTTTTCTAGTATGCCCTATTTTTCCTGACTATTCTGTTTATAGCCAACAAAAAAGTGAAAATGCGATGTTGACAAATCACCAACAATTTTTAAAATCTTTTCATCTCTTTTGGATTACTCTTCTAAAGCAGAGTAAACGAAAAATAGAGTGACAGTGCCTATAATAAAACTTAAGGAAAACAACATTTTTGTTTCTGATTGGTACCTGAGAGATAATATATGGGTCAAATTGACTGTAGTGAATAGTAAAGGTGCAAGCTAAATTATTCCCAGTATTCACTGAGGAGTGACTAACCTACTATTTATATTCTTTCTGAATACATCATTATGTCTCAGGCTCAATTTGCAAGGTTCTGTTTGAAGTCAATGGACTCCAGAGTATAGATTCCGTTCATCTAGAAAGTCTGATAACTCAAATTATTGGTATTGGATAGAGTGGGGAATAACTAAAGACTTATCAGTGTTGCCTTCATCACAAGAAAATGTATTTATATGACATATTTGTATTCAACAAATATATGCAAAACATTCAGATGTATCGACATTCAACAAGTTCACTTTGCAATCTCCGAGGGAGATTGCTTGCATTGATGAATTCACTTAAGTGAACATTTAGAAAATAGACGATAAGGGGCCAAAATTGAATATAAGTTATATTTTATCTATTTAACTCTCTTAAATACAATTCCTTCAAAGAAAAACAAATAAACCTCAAAATTATTGTCTCCTTTATCTTTTGCCTTTGTAGGCATAGAAACAGGATTTGAAGACTGCTGACACACCAGATTTGAGAAAGTTTTCTGTAAGTGTTTGAACAAAACCAAATGTTTAATCGATTCTGTTCTTCTTTTGATTTCATGGAGAATGTTTCCTGGAATACAGAACATAAATTTTACAATTTAAATATTTACTTTAAATATTTTTCTATTTTAAAACATTTAAAAATAGAACATGCTGTAATAATAGCTTTAACCTTGCTACCGATAGTATTCTTGTTTAGCTTTGCAGTAGTACATACATTCTTGAGTGGAATAGAAATGTTTTTATACACTGCTGAAGCATGGTATGAAGTATTTGCCACTGTAAAAATAATTGTGAAAAGCTCAGTATTCAAGATGAAATTTATTTCCTTAGATTCTGCTCCTTATTTTAAAATGTGCCTCTTCCTGAAAAATGTTTAGGTAAAAGGAGAGTATCATTTTTAATGAAATACACCAAAAAGGGTTTAAAATAATTTAAAAAAATTTAAATCACAAGATATGGATGTGTTATACAGCAACTATTTAAAGATCTTTGGCTAATACCTGATCCCCATTTTACTTAATCTGGAGTAGAGGCTAAAACATTATAACAGAAATGCAGTTTCACAGCCTCTCCCTTAAAATGAATCTTGGGCTGAGTTAATCAAAAATCTTCAAGAACCTTAACCAGAGCCAAATCCACTGCTGATTCTTCTTAAGACCTTAATAACACAATGAGCATCTTCCCCGGCTCCCAGATGAGTCAATGCCAGTTTTGCATCACTCACTCCTGCATTCCTTGAGTTCTGAACAGCAAGGACTGCTGGGGAGGCCTGGAAGCAAGTCAAACATCTAGAGGCACAGGCTAACCATCAAGTAGTTCATCGTCTCTTTTGATATTGTATGATGTCTCCAGATCAGAGGGAGAAAAATAACTTGTTGTTAAAACAGAACAGTCTTAAGTGGTGTCAGACTGTGTATTTCTAAATGTGCAGCTGCAGAATGGAAGCGTTTCATTCGGTACTTCTATCATCAGAATATTAATTCAGATCTTCTAGGAAATTATAATGATAACAGCAATGTGGGCTATGTCGTTAGGCAAATATGTTGGGTGTCTTCAAGTCGAAGTCACATAAAACACATGCTCTTCTGTACATTTTTACATTTGCTTAACTTGTAACTTAAAAAGAAGCTATGTTGGGTATGAATGCATTAGGGAAAAAAATACATTCTTCTAAGAAGTGCAGTCAGTGAATAATTCCTTCTTTTATCTGATTACACCTCTTCTAATCTTATTTAAATGCATCAGAATCTAAATTATGATGAACTAGAAATGTTCTACCCTCTAGTACTGCCTCTTTCATCTTAATATAAAACTTCTGAATGCTCTCCATAACCCATTCAAGATCCTATCATGTTTTTCACGGTCTTAAAATTACAGTTAACCTCCTAAATAACAGCTGGTTTTAATCTTTTCGTAGGCAAGAACTGGTTTGCAAGGGAGACTATGTGGTCCTTTGTCTTTCATTAGCACTGGTGGGTGCTGTATCTACTGTAGCACTACGAAGTGTAGTTGAGGCTTCCCAGGGAGTTCATCTCTCCCTGACTTAGTTTAAACACATTTTAAGTAGCCAAACCTAGACTACCTGTATGCAGTTTCAAGAGTTGTCAATAGCCATCTCTTTCTTACAAATACATGCAAGATGTCCTAGCGTTGACTTGATATTTAATGCTTGTTCAATTTTTCTAGCTGTACTATATAACCTAGTCATAGATCATCTGTTCCTTTCATTCTAATCCTACAATCTGTATGATTGGGAATTTTTGTCTGAAAACTCACCTTAAATATAAATCTCAGCTGGAAGAACAGAGAATGTGTCCTATCACACAGTTATTTTCAGGAAAAAGAAAAAAAAACAACAAAACACCACTATATATGACTCACAAGTTATTTACATACATTGTAAGGGCTAGCAGGTACAGAAAGATATTTTATTCTGATTCTGCAGTGTATAGTTCTACATACTTGGGTATTTGGGTACACATGTTCTATGTTATCATTACAGAAGTAATAAATATTAACATCATTTACTCTCTAGCATTCTTTCAGAAGACTCTGTGTGTGTGTGTGTGTGTGCATATACACAGAGAAAGAAAAAAAAGAGAAAAAGAGAGAAAAATAATGCAACAACAAAACAATAGCATGTCTTCTGGTAATCTTCATGATTAGAAAAGGAGAACACTGCAGTACCTAATTTGAGTGATGTGGAGAGATATCTTACCAGAAGGTAATTTTCAGTAGTAATGGTTCACTTCAGCTCCTATTTCAGCTGCATTAGGGAGCTGTGTCCTTTAACTTGCTTCTCCGTTAAAGACTACAGGTAAATTCCTATAAAGAGGGCATCTCTTTAAAGGTATTCACTTATTTATACTTATTCTTTTGCCATTTCTCCTTGTTTAGTGCTTCATACTGAAAAAATAGGCTCAGTCTAAGAAATACACAAACAAACCAACAGAATTGGACAGAATGAAATAGTAGGCAGTTTTACTGTACAGCACAGAGCAGAAAGTTATCATTTCTTGTACCTCCTCTGTTCCTTTGAAATGGCTTTCCAAAATGGTTTTCTTGAAGTAATTTTTTCTTTAGACCTATAACTGAAGGTATTTTGTCAGCTTCCTCTTTCTTTTGTACAAGTTTACAGCTTTCTATATGCAGAATGCTAAAAGCAGGTACAGTTAAATGTCAGGGCTGCAGTCATTTCATAACTGTGGCAAGTTGCCAGATTATTTACACGTAACTCTGAGTACTCACTCATGTGGAAAAATTAGTCTCTCCATGTCTTTAAAAACATGCATAGCTGCAGCACATAGATACAAAGGGGTGAAAAGAATACTATTTGGTGGTGGATTTTTTTTAAATTAGGCACACAAACGATTTTTCCATATTATATTTTTTGCAAGACTGTCTATATACGTTCATAATATGGCATTAAAATTCCATTCCAGATGTGTTTTCCCTTACAGATAACAAATGAAAGATTATCCTTTCACATTAGAATACACTGCAACAGAAAAACACTATTGAATTGATGAAAAGGATGTTATGAACCTGTGCGTTACAGAGTATTCCGTGTAAAAACGTCATTTTCTTCAGATGCCAGATAAGTATCACATACACTTCCCCAGCCAGTATGGGAGCATGTTCAGAAATAAAGACTTCTTAGCTCAGGCGGGTGGCAGCAGCCACACACGCAGTACTGAATTACTCTCATGTCTACACAATAGCTTGAAAATGCTTTAAATTGGCAATTCATATCATGTGGACAATAATTACTTGTACAATATCCTGTCCGGGTCAAAAGGACTAAACAAGGTATAAATCTGGGTAGATTAAGATGTAGCTCAGCAAAAGTGATTAGCTGGAAATTCTTTTTAGCAGAAAAATGAACTAGACATCTTTCAAGCAAGTAACAAATATTCCAAGTTCATCTGATACCGTTACAATAAATGGGTAAATGCTCATTTGGTTAAAAAAAATTATCACCCTGTCTGAACAGGATGAAAATGAGTCCAAGAGCCTCTCTCTGAAAATACCTTGTCCCCAGCACATAACAATCAATGTGGAGGCTGTAGACACAAATATCTCAATGAGCTAAAGTATGGAATAAGCATCTTGGAAATTCTTAAATGAAATCGTAGGTTAAAAGCCATTATAAAAATGATGCTATTACCATAATGTAATTGTACATTACTAACATTGTAGTCACATCTTAAGCTCCAAGTTAAACTGATACTTCATTGTACAAGCACTGCACAAACTAGTGTTGAGCAGTGATTAGCTCAGTTCTGCCTCAGCACAGGCGGACTTATGTTTAAGCAATCTTTTTCTCAGCACATTTTCTCTTATTTACACCCACTAGTAACACCTACCTGAGGACACAATAATTACCTGAACATTTGAGGAACATTTGATGAAATACAGTGACATGGCAGTGTATATTTGAACATTGGCTGAAAAGAAAAAAAGAAAAAAAAAGTTTGGTTATTCAAGTCCTGGTCTGTGTAACCAGAAAGCAAGAGAAATGGATAAAATGCATATACCCAGTTATTAGAAGTTACTTCATGTGAGCAGCAAACTCGCATCAGAGCTTTCACAGTAGTGCTACTGCTTTGGTGAGGAAGAGGTGTGAGAAGACAGACAGCTGGGAGGAGCAGTAGGTATTTCAGCCTCAGCCCTAGCGAGGAGGCTGCTGAGTAGTCCCCCCTGCAGCTGCAGTATGCCCAGGTACAAATCTCAGCACTGAACCACACACTTGCCTCGCCTCAACGCATTTTCCAGGTCCTGTTTATTCTGCACTTACTCTAAACAGTAGGTCTGGTGCATGACCCTCCTCATCTTGAGTCCTCAGTCCCAGTCCCGCAACTAAAATACTCTCCAGTCAGAGCTTTCAGATCCTGAAGCTTAAATTTTAGTTCTCAAGTCATCCTTAGTCTTTTACATGATTAACAAAAGTGATGAGGCCTGAGCTGCTGCTATAATCAGGTCAATCCCTACTTCCTGATGCTGCTAAATCACAGTAAACATCATTTTTGCCAAAACTTTTCTGCTGACAGCAGATGACAGGAAGAAGGAATATGCTTATTTATATTCCACCTTCTCCACTTACATGCACATAATGCACTTAGCCATAAGCAGCACTCCATTATTTCTCTGCTAATCCTTCACTGGGAGTTATACAGGACCAACTCACAGGCAGTTAGATGCCTCTGGAATGGACAGTTTAGTCTTGTGCTTGGAAGGCAATTTGTTCTTCCTCTTGTGTTACATCACGTTTTACCGCTGCAGTCAGGTACATTGTCAAAACAGAAGGTTCTGTGTCTACTGCTTGTCATTATCCTCCCATTGGGTCAACCGTTCCTCTCAGAGAGGACTAACTGCAGCTGCACTGAAACACCATAGTTACTTCTTACTTGTTGAGAGATTGCTTGGTGACCAGTAAAGTATATCATTAAATCTACATATACTATTTTCCTGCCAAAATAAACTTGAGTTCATTTTTCTTCAAAATAGAGTCTACTTTCTTGCACAAGTACAATAAAAAGTGCAATTATTATTAAACAAATAAACAGAATCAAAGTGAGGAAATCACATTACTTTAGGGTGATCAACTCTCTGTAGAAAAATAATCTTTAGAAAGGCTTGCCATTATGTTAAACAATTGCACCTGGGAGACTGTAACAAAAGTGTAAAAGCTTGTACAGGGATAAAAACAACCTGTTTAAGCTTTCTTGAAGCCCGTTAGGTAGTCAAATAGTTCCCTCAGCACATGTCAAGAAAGTGAATATTATACATTGTGAATGCAATTGCTATAACGAGAATAGAAATAAAATGAGAAAAACAAGCATATTGACAATGTCACAATGAATGAGATTCTGTTCTCTTTTTCTTCTAACAATTTGAGAAATTACAATGTTTAATTTAAAAGCTTGGAAGAAAATTGTCTGTCTTAAAAGTTCACAGAAATAAAAGGATTCCAGCTGTTTCAGTTTTAATGGTGCTTCTTTAGTTCTACACATCTAAATAGAACAGACCAAGGAAAATTCCTGTCTTTCCTTTTTGTATACTAAATTGTCAGATCAAGGTATGGGCTTACTTTCTTACTTTACTGCGCTAGGGGAAAAAAAAAAAAACAAAAACAAAACAACAACAACAACAAAAAAAACCTAAAAAAACCTAGTCAGTGCTTCACAAAAACAGCTTTTTGGGGTAATATTACTAATCACATCTTACTTGCTTCACTCACATGTGTCTAATTCAAGCCAAGGGGAATGTGATACACCAGTATGGCCCCATTTGGCACCACTGATGCTGTCAAGGTCAAGCCACTAACTGATAGAAATAAACCAGAATGTTGTACTTAACTGATGGAAATAAACAGTTCTTTTCTCTTTCAGGTTGCATTTAGTGCTGCTGAATGGGGGCTACACATCATTCTGGAGATGAAAGGTTTGATCTAAAGGCCGCAGGAAGTCTTTCCATCAAGCTGGGTGTGCTATGTTTGGATCAGACTCCAGGTCTTTCATTTACCTCTGGCCAACAAGACTGTGACACCAACCAGTAAACCAATGTACACCAGGTTTGTCCCAGAGAGATCCCCCCTAAGGAGTTGAAGCTGGCTTTTTCCTTTGGGCCAAGGGTGTTGATGTTGTTACTTTCTTTTCAGGGGCAATGCACAAATGCATAGAGCATGTGACATTCCTTGGGAGCCCTCAGCTATAAGCTTAGCGATAGATACATCTCAGACACCTACATTCCAGAGAAAAGCTCACATCTCCTGTATGTTGTATATATACACAAAATATGTATTGTATATATATGTATGTATATGCACATATGTATGTATAACAAACAAGTGTTATTTTTTCAAAATAAGGCAAGATTTATGAATCGGAAAGCCTGTGGTGGTCTTAAATAGGAACAGGAAAATAAAGTCTATCCTTAGATACAATTTTTACTCTCTTGTTTGGGCACCCCTTACCTGTATTGCAGAGCAACATTTCTCTTTACCACAACCAAAATGTTTAATGTCAGGTCTTCTCACATTTGTTCTAACTACTGCCCAATAGTTATAAAAAACTAATGTCTTCTTAATATCTATTGTATCTCCAAGAAAATTCAATTCAGACATTGAAAATACCTGAGAGACTATTCATATCTGTACCAAACGAGTCATATAATTGTTTTCTGTCCTAAAAAAATCATAAATGTTTCAAAACCACTGGATAGAAGCACAATTAAGAAAACTGAATATAGTTTCAAGTAGACAGCAGAGAAATTCGCAACATTCTCTTTAGGGAATGATGTTCTCTAAATTGAAGTTTTACACCTAAGTTTTTAAGTAGGAAGGGGAGGATTCCAGGGTAGTGTTATCTACAAGTCCATTCAGCTGTACCAGAGGCACTAGCATCACAGGCTGGTTGATGCAGCAGGCACTTCATTGCCTAGAGTGCAGTGGGGCACTAGGTAGGAGTCTTGCAGCACCGGGTTTTTTTCACCCTGTCCATTTGATGTGATGATGCATGAGGGAGAACATGTACCATAAAGTGACAGCATCAAGTGCTCTGTGAGCCTGAAAGATCATCAAATACAGTAGCAATTGGACACACTACAGAGAAAGCATTGTCTGCGCCATCACAAATACAGATGGAGCTCTGTTAGACAATGTCTATTTTGGACTGATGAGCTCTCTGCTATATACTAACCTCAAATAAATGAAAATAGAATCAGTAATAGCATAGCCATGCACAACAGAAATCTCAGGATTTGCACATATAGAACCAGGGATAAAAAAACTGAAAGCTATATATATCAGTTGGGATTTTCCGTCATTTTGTTGTACATCTAAAATAGTTCTGAAAATACCATCTGTGAAACTGAAAGCTTCCTTTAATTGACAGTATAGAGGAATTTAAAATCTGATTACTAAGGCCATGCATTATTCTATTGTCACTACACTTATGCCGAATAATCTTACCAATCCAAGCCATTCTGTGTGAAACAGAGGAAATATTCCATGTGCTGAAAAGAATCATTTGAAGTTAAAGACTTGCTGGTGACTTTTCACATTGTCTAAATTAGAATGGAAACACATAAATTCCATTTTTAACAAACACATAACAACAGATGCATAGAAAGAAAATTAAAATCTTAACAGCTACATCCTAATCTACAAAAAAAAAGTACTGTTAATTCTTTTTACGTTATTTTATTCCTCAGTATAATTTTATAGAACACATTTGTTATGGTTGCCTCATATTTACAAGAAAACACTTGATTTATGATATGTTTTTCCTTACATATTTTTGAAATGAAACCCTGAGTAACTTTTGACCTGTACCATAATTTCCGATGGTGTTCAGCCAAGAATTTTGCTATGGGTGTCGATCTCTTTGTACAGCTCACTGGCTTTTCCTGATGTACAACACCATGGAATATTTAGCCAGGTATGCCGTGGCTCCTGTTTTGGGAATCTTCCCTACTATGCATGCCCACTAGTGAGAAAAGGACTAAGAAGAGAACAGAAAAAAAATGACATTGAAAATACGGATTCTTTCTTGTAGGAAATATACTTTCTATGGACATACCAAGACAACAAACAACAGCATTAGAGGTTCAACTTATTTTTCAGCTGTATGGGGAAATTAGGACAGTGGAAGAAGAGCTACAACAAAGTGCTGGGGTATTTGGTGAACTTTGACAAGCAGACCCCACACAACTCTTAGCTTTAGTTTGTAAGCTCATTGCTATTCACTCAGTAGGGGCACCCTTTGTAGCAGTCAAGGCCCTGTGAGCAATGTGGTACATTAGAGCTAAATTATGCACTAACACCCTGATTTATGGCTAAGGTCTGTACTAAATTAAGTAGAAATTCTAAATTAAGGAGAAAATCGGAAATTAAAAGGCAAGGCTAATTTATTAGGAAATAATTTGCTAGCTGCCAGTATTATGGAAATAGTTCTAAAAATAAAGTCCCAATGGAAAAATGTATAACTAATGCACAGGATTTTTGAAATGCAAGAACTCTTGGAAAGTTTAAGGACTCCCTAGAGCAGCTATGCTTCCCTGCCCCCAAATAGTGGATAATTAACTTTAACTTTTACAACTAGGAGTTTTAAGAAGCTGAAAGAGATCTTTAGAAACTAATGTTAATTCATAATAAATCTTGGAATACTGAGAAAATTCCAGAGGAGTTGAAGGAAGATAATTTTCTTCTAATATTTTAAAAGGCTACATAGTGAGTCAAGTAATTATAATCCTGTCATCATAGCATCAGTTATAGACAGAAGAATAGAACAATTGGTATGAAGCTCAATTAATTAAAAAACTAAAGTAGGATAATAATTTAATTCATATCAAACAGACCTTGTCAAAATAACATAATATGAGATTTCTTTTAGGTTTTTAAAGCGGCTGATAAAAGCACTAGTTTTAATTTAATATGCCACAGCTACTGTGTAATTTTATTTGCTACCTAAAATTATTATAATATAAAATTAATGGGGCAGAGATTAAATGGTAAATGAATCAAAATGGGTCAAAACATCTCTAAAAATGCAGGGTCGTATACTTAGGACTAAGATTGTTAACGGTACTTAAAGGTTTCTGAAAATAACTGGGAAATTTCAGTGTTTCTCATCAACTGACAAAAAAACATCCAAGAGTAAAATCTGAAAGATTAATGCAACACTGAAACATGTAAATAGAATCAAAACCCAGAGAAAATAAGTTATAAATGTTTCATTTCTGACATCATGTCTTGCATTTTGATTACCTTTAGTTTTAGTGTCCACACCTAAAAACTTGTGTTCATAAACTGGAATTTTGGGGAAAATCACAGATAATCACAGAATGACTAGAAACTAGTGATCATTATTTCATTTTTCAAATACTAAGTTAACAGATGATTTTATGACTCTTTCTCTACAGATGAGGGAGAGGAGAAATCACATTCTACTTCTCCTTCTTACCATATCCTCTATATAAACATTTCACATCCACAAATTGAAACAAGAGAAATCCACACTAGAAACAAGAGACAATTTTTATTTTTTTTATTTTTTTAAACAGTAAGCAATTTATAAGATTTGGAAGCATGGAGTAAAACCAGTAATATTTTCATGAATTATTATTTTTTTTTATTCAGACTGTGTTTTTCTAATAAAATACATGAAGTATTTTAGAGAGATTAGTTCAAAAAACCTCAGTGATCTGGCTGATATTAATGAAATCATGGTCAAGGAACTAAATAGTTCACCATTAAAACCTATTACTCTATAAAAAAACTTGGGAAGGTGGTTTCATTCATACTGATCTTTCATTGCCTTACACTTTGAGTAACCCTCATGAGCACAAGCAGTTTTAGGACATGAAAAAATTTCACTAGACGTAAGACTAGTTCTTATAGTAAACAACTTTTTCTAAGAGCAAGGTCATTTTTCTAGAGAATGAGGATATGATCTAACCATCCAGGAAAAGCACATCGCACTCATGATCTACACAGCATTTCTTTTGCTTTCTATGGCTAATTCTAGGGCTATTTAGATCTCATTTTTGTAATGAGAATTCTTAATAAAGTCTCCATTTGTAAGCAGCAGCTCTACTTTTCCACTCAAGTTATTCTACTTCAGTTGTCTTTTTTTTTTTCCTTTCTCCTGTAGCTAATGTAGTTCAAAAAATAGTGAGGACGACGAATTCTCAGAAATGGAAAGCTGCAGTACACAGACAATGAGATCATAGATATTGTCACATCAATCATGTTTGCTAGTCTAGAAAAAGGTGGCTAAAAACAAGCTAAATGCATGATCCATAACACAATCCACGCATAATATAACTTACGACATAACATGATCATGCATAACATAATCCATAAATAAAACCAAGATACAGTTGTGTGTGATCCTGGAAATACCATCCAGCCAACCAACCTGACCTGGTAGCTGGATAGTCAGCATGAAAGTATTGTCACTGAATGTGGCCACAGATTTGAGAACCTCTCTGCTAATTAGATGACCTGAAGACCAGGTGCTTGTTCACTGTCTTGAGTACAACTCTAGGAAGGTCTTCAGAATGGACATATAAACTAGAAGTAGGCTCTTGAGTTGAGCAGGGATTCAGTTACTCTGAGTAGAGAGGCTGTGGTGGAGAGGCCAATCCTTGGGCAGGACTCTCCCAGCACTGAGTTAAAAGCTGAAAACTCTGCATATGGGTGAATAACAATAGTATTTTTCCACAGGTGTATGCCACTGAAGTAGGAAGATGGCATAGACTGGATTTTCCAGGTGGGTAGCAGCCAGTCAGCAAGAGTCTGGAGACTCTTCCAGACCACAAAACCGATTTCTCATCAATGCTTATAAACATCTAAATTGGGGTGTCAAGAGGGTGGGACCAGACTCTTTTCAGTGGTGCCCAGAGACAGGACAAGGGGCAACAGGCACAAAGGGGAACATAGGAAATTCCATCTTGACATGAGGAAAAACTTACTCACTTTGAGAGTGACAGAGCACCAGAACAGGCTGCCCAGAGATGTAGTAGAATCTCCTTCTCTGGAGATATTTAAAACCTGTCTGGGTGTGTTCTTGTCCAGCCTGCACTGGGTGACCCTGCTTTGGCAGGGAGGTTGGATTAGATGATAGTCCCATATAATATCTTGGTCTCATAATTGGAAAGTCACAGATTTGACAGATGGACCACTCGGTGGATAAGGAACTGGCTGGATGGCTGCACTCAAAGGGTTTTGGTCAATGGCTCAAAGTCCAGGTGGCAGCTAGTGACAAGGGATGTTCCTCAGGGGCTGGTACTGGGACCAGTGCTGTTTAACATCTTTGTTGGAGACAGGGACAGTGGGATAGAGTGCACCCTCAGCAAGTTTGCCGAGAACACCAAGATGTGTGGCGTGGTTGACACACTGGGAGGAAGTGATGTCATCCAAGGGGACCTGGACAGGTTCAAGAGCTGGTCTCATGCAAATCTCATGAAGTTCAATCAAGCCAAGTGCAGAGTTGTTCATCAGTTTGTTAAATATGCTCTTTGCAATCACAGGCAGAAACTCAAGTTTCAGTTTTCTGACGTGCATTTTAACACATTAAAAGAGAGAATATTATGTTTGCTGAATTCTGAGACAGAATACGATATACTGTCCTGTTGTACATGTCTCATCTAAGTCTTGTCACAAGAGTTTTATTTCACTATAAAGGTGTAGAAAATGACATCTCCCTATGATTTGTATTTCAAGAATTCTAATTGTAATTCAAGGATGTCTTTAATACTCTTTCTGAATATTGAAGAGTATTACTCTTTAATCATTGCTTGATGGATTACAATCAGCATGTCTAGACAAAGTTCATGTTTATCTCCTAGGAAAACTAGTAAGTAACAATTATTCAGCTTGTCCATTTTTAATAAATACTTATTTTTAAAAAAATGAATGCTTTGAGAGTTCAAAAGCTCACAAGGCGGCATTCTCAGATGACAAACAGATCAATAATACTACAGGTCAAATTGCTCTGAGGTATCCCAGAGAGGAAAGAAATCTTGCAATGAGATAATAGGAATTTTTTCTTGCTTTGGTTGCATTTGATTCTCCTGTCACATGTACAGAACATTTAAGGAATTCCACTCTGTACAAAAAATAGAAATATTTCCATATTTCTTGTACTCATGTATTTATTAAATTTATTATCTGCGATGCCTTAATGCTTTTCTGTAAAGGCATAAGACAAAGCCTAGCATAAATTCCAGTTATATTTTATTGATCACTCTCCACACACCACCTTTGCGCAGGGAAATAGAATGAGTCCAGTCTAATGTAATCTAATAGAAACTTTATTTCTAAAGTCAAATGGTTTCTTTGACTAGTTATGACAAAGAATCAGAAGCAAAACCTCTAGCAGTTGCTCATACCTCCTGATTTTCCTACCTGTTCTATATTGTAAATCTTAGATCATTTACTTCTTGTTGAACTTCATGAACAATACAATGTTGAGAAAAAAAAATTCAAAAGCAATTTGTAGATGACTATAGCTAAAATTTTGCACTTTTTTTTTTCCAGCATAGAGGCTTATTGGTCCAAGGGAAAAAACAAACTTTTTTTTCCAGCATAGAGGCTTATTGGTCCAAGGGAAAAAACAAACCAAAACAAAACAAGCCATTTTCCACTAGAAAGGAAAACAAACAATTGAGATGCATAGGAGCATCAGTTAATTAAAGAGCAGCATGAGCATTTTTTGGCATCTGGACTGACTATATTTCTGCTAAGACAAAAGATGATACTTTGCCTCTGTCTAGTGATCCCTGCCTTGATTGGCTGTACCTTGATGTAAACACAAATAGTTTCTCAAGAATTAAAATACGGTTGCTACTGGTGTTTTATTTGCATCACACCAATAGGAAGTAGCATTTTATAAGGCAAACAGAAGATGACCTGTGATGTTTGTAGTCTAAGCATTTACCTATGGAGCAGTCGTACAGTATGTGCTGTGACAAGCAGAGAGATAACATCCGATACCTCACATTCTGGCAGCAATTTCACAGCAGTATCAGGAGTGCGATTGACTTACAAATCCCATCATAACCTAATCATTCTTTCTGCTCCAAGAAAGCTGCATCCTTAGGATGAATATAATGGGTGCAGTTTCTATTTCTATGAGGGAAAAATACACTTCAACGTCTTTCCCTCCCAGAACCTGCTCCCATTCTGACAAGTCCTCCAGAGAGCTGCCAGATGTGCATGAATCATGGAACAGTAGAGGCTGGAAGAGACATCTGGAGGTCATCTGCTGTAACCCTTCAGCTCAAATAGGATCAGCTAGGCAAGGTTGTATGGGACTATGTCCACTCAAGTTTTGAGTGCCACCACAGATGAAGATCATATGACCTTTCTGGGAAACCTCTTCTAGTATTTGACCATCCTCACAGTTAAGAAGTGTTTTCTTGTGTTCAGATGGAGTTTCCTGCTTGTTTTGGTAGTGTTGGGTTTTATTATTTATTTATGCCCATTGCAGTGGGCACTACCGAGAAGAGTTTGGTTCCATTTTCTTCGTTTCCTTCCATCAGGAATTTATCTACTTCCCCCCTGAGCCACCTTCTCTCCAGACTGAGTAGTCCCAACTGTCTGTCTCTCCTCATATGCTCAAGTCCTTTAGGAAAGGGCAGAGGGAGAAAGATGTCTTCTCAATATTAGGAGTACAAGAGCTGCATGTTGTCTAAGTTTGCTTATTTTAAAAGATTGATTGAAAAGCCTTTTTTCTTTCCAGCACTGTGGATTGAAAAAGCCAAATGCAACTCTAATTTGCAGTTTGTGCATGCTGCTCGATGTACAGTGTTCTAACCAACATTTTTCCTCTGACTATGTTCATACTCCTAGTAAGTGATTAAATGTTTTCAGCAAAATATAAAGAGTGTATTTGTGTGTGCGTATTATTTTTAGTAGATCTGAATCACTTCAGCTGTATTTTTGGCAAACTTCATTCACTTCATCTTCTTGGCATTTCATTATATTTTACGATCACAAAGTCAACTCTCCAGCAACAAAGCGAAACACAGCTCTTTGAAATAAATGTTGTCATTAACAAGCCATGCCAGGCACAATGACAGATTTGCAGCTGTAATGAATAACATTTCCCACAAAGTTCTCCTGTCTGACAGAAAAGCTGTGACATTACTGCAGGCAACAGCATTGGAAACTAAAAGATTGATTGATGCAAGTAGATAATTGAAACCTCAGTACTGTCACATGCACTTCAACCTACCAACCAAGCTACTACCCTGCGATAACATTTATCGTGCAACAGCCTCTCCATGAAAAACACACACACACACACATACAGGAAACGCATAGCATGTTTCTTAGTGAATGTGAGCTACTTGCTGATAATTTATCCTAACTAACTGATAAATAAAGTCTAGGTCTCTAAAACAAAAATTAGTTCAGCTACTTCTGTTATCTTATCTTCTGGTTCCTGGATTCAGTTCAAAGTAGTTGGGAAATGCCAAGAATATTTAATAGGAGATAGAGATGAGTAGCAGTGGACCTTTGACACAGTAAGTGGTAGCATCATTGTCATGTCTGTGTGCCCGTATTTATTCCTGCCTATATAATTGACTGACTTTCAGAGTTTCTGGGATTCTAAACATTATGAGTAATGAATATCTACACAACAACGTTTAATGCAATGCATCTAAATGATTGGATGACAGTTTTACTATTGATTTCAATGGACTTCAGATCACACTCAAACTCGGTGTCACACCCAAAATTAGTTTAGATTCTAAATGCCTATTTGAGTCTGTCTGTAAGGATATCTAGAATAGCTTTTTCATTATTTCTCTTCATAATCCTGTTAAAGCTTGCAACTGGTATTTGCTAATCTAAAATAAGTTTTGCTCTTTCACACCTCCAGTTACAGGGTGTTGTTATATGGGTTTCTCTCCAGAAAACTTATAAACCAAATAATCTCTAACATACTTAATCTTTGGAATGATAGGTGTAAAATGGATCCATGTGGATGCATTGGCTTTATTAGAATCACACTGGTTTACATCATTGAACTGTAATGTATATGTCTACCTAATCTTAACAAATAACTGATGAAAAATGCATTGATTTTTCAAAAGGAACATCAGTATTTATAACATTAGAAAATTATCACATAAAAAAAAGGCCTAATGTGGAAAAAGTCACCAACAACAATACCAGGCAAAGAGGACTGAAATCATATATGTAAATCAGAAATCAATTTTTTAAAAAATAATATTGCATTTGCTTTTTCTGACACTTTTACAGTAAATCTCTTAGTTAACACTGAAAAAAATTAAAATAAAAATACAAACTTGTTATGTTCTTATAACAAAAACTGAGAGTGATTCCCATAATAAAATATGGAATGAAATAACACTCCATAGATAGGTGCATAGATTTTACCCTGCTACTGATGCTAAATGTAATATATTTTATGATCTGTCATGATTCTATCATTTATTTACCACTATTCTACATACAGCTCTGACAGGAACAGCCCATAAGATGGGCTAAATTGTCAGCCTCTGCTGAGAATCTGGCCTGTCTCTTTCTATTTTTGTCTTTTACTGATTCTCTCTCTAGACATGTCTTTCCTCAAGTCCCCCTCAGGCTTTTTTCAATCTCCTTAAGTTTTTTTCTTTCTCTTCTCTCCATGAGCTTTGTTTCAACTGTTCCGACAATCTGTAGACTGATTCCTGAAGTTCTTAAGCATTCATCATGTTCTCAGAAGTAGCTTTGGTTGACTTCACCAGAGGCAGCACAATTTCGCCCGTGGTTATTCACTTTTCCTTACTGCTCTTTTCCATTTCATTTCATTGACTGGAAATTTGATTCAATTTTTTTCTGCGCTGGCCTGGTTTCTTTCATTCCTGCAATTCTTTTCTGCTGCCTTTATTCTTTGTTATTTTTCTGTCCCTCTTCTACTGGCAGAGTAAGAGAAAAGCAGTGAATTAGGATGTAGTGCTTTCTTTCAGTAAGGCCTCTAAGACACAGAGATAAATACTGTCTGGACTCAGGAAAGAATTAAGAGCTATAGAGATACTTCTTGCAATGGAATTTCTTATCTCCTAACTTTAAAAGCAGATCAGCTGTTAAATATTTAATGCAATGTTCAGTGTGCTTGCTTGCTTAAGGATCTTTAAATTTCTTGATTTTGCTCACATATACAATGAGCAGGGAGTTACAGCTGTATTCACTTTGACTGTTTATATTTCATTTCATTCAGTGCATTTTAGGTCATACTCAGCTAGAAACTTCCCTAAACTTAAATAAAGTTTTAATATCAGGAAACTAAATTCAAAGATGGCAATTGAAATTAAAACAAAACAAACAAAACAAACAAACAAACAAACAAAAACCCACGGTTTTTTTCTATCAGATATTCATTTAGTGATTTCACACTGGTTAATTTTTCTGGAGTTTCTCTGTGTCAGAAAACTGACAGAAAATTTTTTTTACAAGCAATCTGTTTGAGTTAACTCAGATTAAGTCTTATAAAAGGATCAAGGTACTGCTGCAGGGCTTAGTCTCAGCTGGCTTTGATGCTTCACTGGACACAGCTCCCAGCTCCCTGTCCAGTCCTGTTGCGCAGTTGCAAATCTGCAGGTGAAGTGGGAGCCACCCTCCTGGGTCTTCCAGCTCCCAGCTTTAGCTCTCATGGGAATATCCATTTCCCAACCTGATAAGCACAGACTATCTTCTCCTCCAGTACAGCTGGAGAGTTCAGACTCTTGGCACTGCAGGGTCTCAGAGGAGGTCCAGCTGCTCTCTTTCTCGTCATCTTCGATGCCACACTTCATCCCACAGCTCCTTTACTTGATGGCAGAGATCCTCCACCATCAGCAATCAGTGACATGAATCTGCAGGGAAAGCGAAATACAAAACAGAAGCTGAGACAAAACAGAAAATGTTATGTGTTTTTTTCAGCAGAGAGTAAAAAACTTCCCCTGAATTCTCCGCTCCTCTATGGAGACTCATTAGATGGACATACAGGATGTGCTATAGAATATCCTGTTCCTGTGAGTGCACTTCAATTCCTTAATTTCTATGCAAAACAGCTTCCAAATAGCAACAATACATGAAACTATAAGTGTGATTGGTAGCTCATATTTTTAAATAGGACACTGCAAGTGAAAAAAACATAATTCTACACAATTGCTAGGAGACAATATGCACACTATATTTATAAATAATATATTTGAATACATAGTGGAATAGTCATTAGAAAAGCTCATTTCATAATGTGTTCCTATCAAACAGGAAGACTTTGAAAAGGTGAGGGTAGGAATATCTCCTCTTCGCCTTCCTGTAAAGAGGCTGGTTTAACTTCAGTCTTTGTATTCCCCTTACATTTCAAGTGATTACCCAAATCTTCCACCATCCGCTCATTGCCAGCCCTCAAACTAGTAAAAAGAAGCCAGCTATCCTAGAACTAAACCTTAAAGTGCCGAATGCCATAACAGACATAATGCACCTTTATGAAAAGTACAATGTTATATACCAAGTAATACAATAAAATAAATAATAAATAACTCTGACAGGAATTAACTCTGAATGCCATTGAAGTAATGAGGCATAAGGTCAAAGGAAAGGAAACGGGAGTTTAAATTAGTATTTTCACTGTGATGATGGAACCACTGCTGAGACCCCTAATCCGTTCATGCTGACAGACCCATTATCTGCAATTATTCTTTATTCAAGTGTAAACCACCATTATGCAGGGAGCTGTTGCTACTGCAATAAAAATTTTTAAAAGCTCTGTACTGTAAGTTTTTGCTGACTTCACCAAGAAGCCAGAGGCTTACTATAAAAATATAACCTTCCATTTAGAGTCAGAACTTTTGTCTTATTGTATCCTTTTCAAGAAATGAAAATAAAACATTTGAAGCATCTACTTGAATCACAAATATGCACTAGGGGCTAGAGTCAAAGTTTATCTATATCTATCTAGATACACCTATACCCATGTATATATATAACATTTATTCTGTATCGGATGTCTTCATGTAAAGCCTATTTTTGAAAAGCAGCAAACAAAGATGGATGTTATGTTCTGTGGTAGAAATAATGCTTTTGAGAGAGAAGAGCTGGTCCTGTCTGCTTCCATCTCCTGAAGAGAGGAGAAACAACTGCAGAATGAAAGCAAAGGTGCTTCTGATTTTCAGTAACCTCAATAATTTCCAGCCCTGACACCAAAAAGATAACTATTGAAAAAATAGTGTGAAAATTATCAACATTTGTATATGAAATGCTTTACAAACTTAAGAGAGTGGAAGAAATTTGCTTTCAAATAAATCATTGGCCCTCATATTTAGAGGAATTGTCAAGCATTAGAAAATGCATGACATTTATAAAAAATGCAAACAAACAAAAAATATCCAAGATATGTTCTTTTTCCTATCGTAATCACTTTGCTGATCAGCTATAAGTAGGCTAAGAGATGCTGATCTGGGAGTCCTTTCAGATCTGCCCTACACACCGGGAGTGAATTGGTTGCCCGTTGCAGGGACAGATGCCATTGCAGACACCGGATAGAGATTTCACTGTGGCTCACCTGGTAGGATGTGCCGATAGGTGATGGCAAGGGTTACACAAGGACTCTCTAGACGGTACCGGAGGAAAAAAAATGGGGAAGTAGATTAGAAAAGGAAGACAGCGATGTCTGCGATATGATCCATGCCACACAGGCCTAGCATTTCTCCCTTTTTTCTCTGGCTTTGTACCTCATGTGGTATAAACATGCCCTGTGAACGCTCTAACGTATGTGACATCACACAGACATGTCCTATGAAGTTATTTCGATACTTATTATGTGATTATCCAAGTAGAAGCATTTTGTTAAAAGAACCAGAGTATATCATTAATATGTTACACTTGCACCTCCCAAGACTGGGTTAATTATGTAGAAGTTCTCAATACTCTAACCTAGCTAGGTTAACCCAAACAATTTTTTTTTTTTTTAATGACAAAAGTGATCCTTCCAGAAGGAAAAGGACAAATGCTGGTTTTGTGTGGTCTAAGGCAACAATTACACATGGTTTGTGTTTCCAGAATGACCTATAAGGATCCAGAGTGGATGTTGGAGTTCAAGAATAACAACTTTGAGTCAGCACAGGATTTTCTCTAAAAATTCCTTCGAGTAATTATCAAAACATTTTATTATGAATTTTGCAGAACACTACTGCAAAAAAGTATTTAAAAAAGAATCAGAAAAGCTCACACTATGCCATTGTTTGCGCCAAGATATATTCTGGCTGCTGGTCACACCACATAAAATTATTTAGCTAAACTGGAAAAACTAAGTATCTTATGTTAACATTCTCATTTCTGACTTAATTTCTATAAAACACAGACATAAACACCAGTAAGAAAGTAAAGGAAGGATAAAAATCATTCCAATGTAGAATTGTCACCAGGACTAAACAGATATAGGCATCATTATTGAAAATTAGTAAAAGTCACGTATATTCCAAGGTGCAAGATAGACATAGATTGTTAAAGGAGAAATATACCTTCACATAGAGAGAGAACTGTAAACAACGTCAGAAAGAAACACCTATGTTTAGTTTATACGGCTTCTAATCTCACGATGAGCAAGCTGCCCTGTTTTTAATATTTCTCAAGTCTGTCACAGCGACATTATTGCATTTTCAAATTGGAACCAAAATCCTATAATAATCTATTAGATATAGACTTGCTCCCTGATACTAGAGAGGTCCTGTCTAAGCAGAAGTCTAGCTCATATCATGTCCATTGTGTAAGGACACATAACATCAAAATTAATACAGGTGAAAGGATTATAAACAAGCTCTAGCAAAGTAATAAACTGAACAAGTAAATTTGCCATTTGCCTGTTCAAAATTCTGGCTTTATGTGAGTTTTTAACTTTAAAGTCCAAAGACACAGACTTTGCATGATTTTAGCCTTACTGAACCTGAGAAAAGGGGTGACACGACCTCTTAACTCTTGTTTCCTGTGCCCACATAATGGTAGCACCATCAGCAAGACCCCTTTCAGTCACAGAAAGGCACTGAGGTACCACTCTGGGAAGAATGACGTGCACACACGTGTGCACACAGACTATTTGTTGGGCAGATGTGGTGGAAAGACAATGTGTGCTTCATGCAGATAGTGTCTGTAAAGAGCTTGGCTTGTTCAGAGGTCTCACTCAAGCAGCTTATAACTTAGTCATAAGCAGCCACATTTTCACCAAGTCACCAGAAACCCCATCCAAAAGTCCAATGCATCCAGTTTCCTCTGCCAGATTTTCAGTGAAATAAGGAAGACTAATTGAATAAGTAAAGCAACATATTCTTTTTAAATTGTACTTTGAGAAGAAAAACCAATATTTTGTGGAACTTTTTCCATAAAGTTGTGTTCTGAACTGACACTATTCATGGAGGATTTCAACAAGATTCCAATCTAAGTTTAGCAGAGTTAAAGCAAAAAAAGTATTAGGCAACCTGAGCAGGCCAAATCTGTTTTTCTTCTGTCAAAAACACACTGTCAAGGAAAGAAACCAGAAAGAGAAAACACCTTTCGTATTTTTGTACTTCTCAGGTCTTCTTTTCTGGAATATGTGGTCCTAAGCATGACAGAGACACTTGGACTTTACTGTAATGTACATCCCGCAATTATTAATATCACCTACTTACATTTCTTCATCATACAAGGGCAATGGGAAATGGGCAAGCTACTCTTATGGCATTCAGTACACTTACTTTATTAAAATATCTACAAAGACTGTGTTAAACATGATTTTTATTTAATGAATGTCGGTCACACCCGTCTCCCAAGTGCCTTTGCTGCCAAGCAAATTGCTTGTGCTGCCCTCTCACTGGAAGAAAGACGATTGCCGTAGTACCCTCACTGACATGAGAGATTATTTTAAAGGGAAATAGCCTGTACAGCAGGTGCACTTTGAATCATTCTGTTTCATTTTTCTTACATTTCCAGAGGATAAAGGCATTGCTGGCTGTGTTAAATGTAAACCATTCGCATAAAGGAATACGAAACTCAATCCATTTTTTGGATAATATGATATGATTTACCAACTCTTTAAGCAGTGTCTAAAAGGTCAAGCAAGTGTAAAAATTGTAAAAGAAGCTCATCAGAAATAGGAGTAACAGTAGTAACCAGATGGAAAAACAGAAAAATTCTATAAAAGAAGCACTGGGTAATTTATACACTAGATGTAATTTCTGGTAAATTAACTGAGTAATTTATACACAAAGCTCTGTGAAAATTCAGGGTAATCTTTCTGTGAACTTCAAAATTATTTTTTAAAATAATTTCTCAAAGACTTTTTAAATAATTTTGCTACTGTCTTTTACTTTTCCCTCCCAATCATAAAATTAAATTACACTACATTAGAGCCATTAGCATTTTTCTTTGTTGAAATAGACAATATGGAAATATATTTTTTATACTGCGGCGCTATACTGTGGAAATTGAATATAACATTTCAGAATATTGAATTTTTTCCAGTAGAAGTGCTGCACCCTATCACCTGTGTGACCCATGATTGAGTTTTGGACCCCCGCTTCATATGGGTTCACACTAGGGGGATTGGTGACAGTGGCAGGTGACTCCAATGTGAGTCTTATGAAGTCATCACGGCTGTGTTTGTAACACAGAGAGTGTTGAACAGAACGAAACCAGAGCAATGACAGGTTTGATGACAAATAAGTATGTGTCTCTGATATTTATAAGGGGTTTTTTTTTAGAGTCTTTTCTGTCTCCTGTCATCTCTTTCATTCACCATCACCACTTGCCTATTTCCTTATCAATCAAAACTACCGTATTGGCTTCCTTTTAGCATCTTTCATTTTTTTTCTTGTACTGTGCTTTGATCATCCATCCTAAGAAATAGTCATGTTAACCCATGTCACTTGCTGTTAGATTTGTCTAAAAATGTATCATATGAAAGAAGAAAACACAAACTCATGTTTCAAGAACTTAATATTTCATTGATTTTACTCTCACAGTGTAAACTGGGAATATCTTAGGGATCTTAGGGAGCAGATTGCTCAGTACAGCAGTTTATTATTTGCACATCTATGATTTATAGTGCCTTCTTATATCCATTGTATTTTTATTACCAGTCATTCTCAGACAACAGCTTTTTCAAGATGCACTGAAGAACAAGGCTGTTTTCTGTAACAGTCAGCTGCAGAAGCTGAGAGAGCAGGTGTGACCAGTATGTTTAACAAGCACTGAAGTAGATACAATTCTATAGCAAGCTTGAAGCTACAGTGGATGCTAAATATCAAAAAAATTGTGTGACTGATCTGGGAATAAGATGTGGGTGAGCCAAGTGAAGACCTAGATGGTGTTTTGTTGCACAGTTAAATGTAGTAGGCTGGCCTTCCCCATACATGTGCTTCATCATCTAGAAGCACTTGGATTCCAGGGGTCTGCAGGATGCCTGCTATCTTCCAACAGTCATTGTCACACACTTGGATGCTACAGAGGCTGACAAACCTCAGCTTTGTGTTCAGCTGCTCTTTGCCTAAGGTGAAGAATTCCCCCTCTTTCTTGTGAAAAAGACAGGCCCGCTGAAAGTAAGCAGCTTCTTTTCACACCAATGGTCCAGAATGCCTGATGGCAACAGAAAAGGGCGAAGTAACTGTCTGCCAGTAACCTAACAGAACTGCTTCTGAATAACTGAAAACTGTTTCTTTTCCAAACATGGAAAAGTAACATGAAAAATGTGTCTTTTTGAAGAATTGTACGACAGAAGAAGAAACACATTTCACATCACTGTTGCATCTCAGAGGATTGCCCTGATATTAACCATTCTGGCAGCCTTCATGCTCTGGGTGCTCATCCGACTTAACCTTAATTATACATTTTAGCTGTGCAGCTTGGAGAGAGGTGATTAAAAGCCACAAATCTTGTAGAACAGCATGAAAGAAAGGGTACGAATATGTGAACTAAATGCTGCTTGGCAAGTATTTGACTGACTTATATTCATTCTCCAGCTGGGATCTGATAGATTCTCTGGAGGAAGATACTGTTAGTCAATTTGTCTGGCATCCTGTTTTATTCCTTTTCTCTGCTCAGTTGTTTCCACCAGCTGAAGAAATAGGAGTTACAACACGGTTGCTTAATGTGTAGGGAAAAAAAGGGGGAAAAAAATCATTTTAAGTTCTTTTTCATTCCTTTTTCCCCCAAAGAGAACAAGGAAGAAGGGATTCCCTGCATGCCCTGCAGGTAACTTCTTTTTGAACCAGCAGAGGCAAAGATATAAAATCTTAGTCAACTCACAATCTACAGGGAGAAAATTACTCTCTCCTCCTAGAAAGTATGGAGCTGCATTTTAGGAGAATACTCTCTCCTGAGCTTTTACGTCTTGAATTTCTTCCAGGGCACTCCATTAACTTGGCTCTCTCCCTTTCCTGCAATTCATGCGTCAATTGTCTTCTTACACTAAATAATTTTGTTCTTTTACATGTTTTTTCATTTAGAATTATGTTCTACCATAGTCTGTGTTAGTTTCTACAGTAATCTACCGTACTAAATTGCTGCTGTGACACAGTCGTTTTCTTGTTAAATGAAGGTCAAAAACAGATTCCTTTGTTTTTTCAAAATTACTCTACTTAATTGCTCTTCCTTACCACATTGATTCACTGAAGGGATTCCAATTACATCACTTTACTGTGGGACAGAGTGCAGTGGATGGTAGAGTCTGACTTTATAGGTATCCTCTGGATTATTGTCATCAGTGACATCATCAGTGTAACTAGCACAGTTTTCTATTGTATAGTTCAGATGCATTATTACATGTTAATATTTAGAAAAATCACCAGTAGTGTTCCTTGCAAATAATGTAACCTTCAGTTCTTTGTTTCCGTTTTTTTTTTAAATTGTCCTTGGAACAGGGAGAATGGGTGGCAAAGAGTGACAGTGATATTTCTTAGATGACCATCAAAGACACCTTAGAGAAACAAGAGCAAAAACCTGGACCAAAGTTCTGGTCCCATAAATTTTAGAGTATTTTGTACAAAACATACTTCAGACTTCATAATAGTATAGGCTTTTCTCATAAATATAGGCAAAATTAATTTACAGCAAGATAGCAGACCAGGGATTGAACTTTGGGGGTAATTTTTTCAATTATAAGTTTGCAACTGGCTTACTTTTGGATGAGGCTAACCCGGAAGATGACTGCCAAAAGTGCAGTTAATAATAGATACTTGCTGTAGAGTCTCAGATTAGAGAAAATCTGCAGTAAAGCCCCCAAGTAAGGTGGATGTCAGGTTCTCAACAGAAATGGGTTTGCCTTCAATTGTGCCTCCCAGCTTACTAATGTGGACACAGCCTATTTTGTGCAACATTTTAACACGATCGTCAATATTAACTGTTAAATTTAAAAACACAAGCACTGCCTGAACAAAGCTCACTGTAAATTTCCATAGTGCTTTTACATTTACACATTAGTATAAAAAAAAAAAGAGGAGAATCAATGAAACCACGCAGAAATAAGTTATAAAATTGCAGTTGGGTTTCACCTTTATGATCCAGGCAGTTGCTTCTCCTTATGCAGAGTACAGTAAGAGTTTTACTCATGAAATAAAATTAGATCCAAATGTCTAATATTTTATATACACTGGAAAGGAATTTCATATCATCTGTAAAGAAAGAATACTATGGGAGAAAAAGGAGCACCCAAACATGATATAAAACTGTATGAGAGAGCAAATAATACATGTAGTAAGAGGGTTTTGGTTTCCATGAAGTGTGCAGTCCAAAGTCAAAAACTTTGTAGTAGTCTTTCTTTTAAAATGCCATGTTGTTTTCTTGATCAGTGTTACTCATCTACATTTGAGAAAAACACAAGAAAGGAAAACTGAGAATGCAGATGGTGCAGAGAGTTGGTTGGTGGTCCTTTATCAGCTAAAAAGTGAGTCTAAGCCTCTGCAACAATTAACTGTTCAATCAAGTGAAACCCCTTTCATGTGGTAAAAACATTATAATTGCAAATCCTAATCATAAAATCGGACAGTAGGAGTGACTGTCCCACAGAGGACTTTAAATACAGCTTTTAATAAATTCTGTGTCCAAATCACTGAAACCATAAATCATTGTGGTCTCCCCACTGACCTGGTAAAAAGAAACTGTCGATGTCAT
The DNA here is from genome assembly GCA_013400375.1 of Thinocorus orbignyianus. Lineage (NCBI taxonomy): Eukaryota > Metazoa > Chordata > Aves > Ciconiiformes > Thinocoridae > Thinocorus > Thinocorus orbignyianus. Next base: position 351,248 of record VXBW01002905.1, on the reverse strand, counting down.
GAATATTGTAATAGAGATTTATTTCTATTTCTTTATACTCTTGCTTGTTTTCTCTCTCCAAGGACTGACAAACAATATGATAAACAATTTTAATGCTGAAAGATTTTTGTGAGTAAATAAAGCAGGAAAGACTAAGGACTCATAGCTGCTCTGAAGTAAAGGTGGAATTTCTTAAGGCTAAATGTTTCATACTTAAGCCACAAAAATGATGTCATACAAAGAGTATTTGAAAAAAGAAAAGACTTGCTTTACCACTGCCTGGTATGGAGATCGATTCTGCATGTGCCTGGTCCAGTTTGTAGTTAGTTTTGGTGATTCTGACAACTAGCCTATAGACCTGGTTTAGAGACTAGGAATACTATTTGTCTTTCTTATGAGTGAGTTCCTAAGGAGCAATACGATCTTGGAGGGATTCCCATCAAGCTATAAAGAATATTTCTGTGGCAGATTGATTCAAATGTCTTGAAGCTACAAACTGGCATAAGGTAAACAGTGAAATTGTATAACTGTTAGAATATAGAATTAGAATGCATTTTTAAAATCTGTTACATTTTAAAATAAATTTATTAAGCTCTATTATTGCCTATGAAATCTCATTTATTTCTTTTGAGATAATATTTAAGAAGTGAACCTAGAAATTCATATGCAAACAAGTGAAGTAGACACCGCTTCTGGCCAGAAGATCAGTTGATGTAAATGTCTCTTGAAAAATTTAAGAACGTTATAATAGGACAAGGGGAAGAGGTATGGATGGTCTGGAGAAAAAACAAAACAAAGCAAAACAAAACAAAACAAACCATGAGTTGTTAGATATCAAAGGCATGGGTCCAGATAAGGTTTTAAATAACTAGTAATGCTTTAAATAGTGGCATCTACTTTCTTTCCCTGGTGAGACAGTCTCTTCCATGTTGCAGATCTGACTAGATTTGAACTGAAGCTTTGCAATTCACTTGTATGCTCTTTTCCAACTAAGCACCTGCAGATTGCTGGTGGAAGGTTTAATGAGTAGAAAAGGTGAGCACTTCCTTCAGGTATACACACACATGTGGTAGACACTGACATGGCCAGTCATACAGACTGCTAGACGAGGTGAAACCTTCCACAGCACCCACCTACAGGACTCATGTAAAACACAGACACAGGTGGTGATGTCCTTTTCAGCTGACAGAGGCTGAAGATCACTAGAGTGGTCACACACATGGCACTCTTCAGGTTCTCAGGCACAGGGTACATTCACAGATCCCCCCTCAAGTACCAGGATGGCCCCTCTGTCCACCCATCACCCCTGCCCTGATCCCAGCCCCTCTTGACCACACCAAGGGTCCCCGCCTCAATGCCTGGACCAGCTGAGTGCTCACTGCAAACACATAGCTCTCACACTCCGCTCCCACAGGCACCCTTCAATACCCCAAATCCTCATATTTACAAAGAGGAAATTTGCATTTACAAAGTTAAGGAAGGTCCTGCAAAGTTCTGCCTGTAGTTTCTTAATGGCTCATCAGCTAGTTTCTGAAGACACTTGATCTTTGACACTGTCTCTGTTATTCCTTACCTACTAGGTTTGTGTCAATGCATATTTTTATCATTCCTTTATTTATTATCCCCTTTATATTTAACTGGTTATCCTAGACTAGAAAACCTTTCTGAATCTGACGCTCTCACCTTGCATGTACCTTTATAGAACCTTCAGCTTTTCATCCTCAGGGTGACTTGTGAGTTCTGGGATGAGAGAGCCCAGCAGGGTCCAGCAGAGCCACCCGTCCTAGCACTGTAAAATTAACGTATATACCACCAACTGCATTGCAGTATGAAGTAAACAAGTTCAACTAAATCTGCCACTGATAGTGAAGTAGTTCATGCCAAATATTGATAAAAAAATCTGGAACTATTACAACTTTTATAATATTAAACTATTTCAACTGATGTGTAAGGGTTTTTTTTTTCTCTTGTGATGAGTCTGAATTAATATGAACTCTGTACCATATTCTGTTTGGTGGAATCATGATAAATGCATGACCACAATATGTTAGTAGAAATGTTTCAACCTAATGGGTGTATAAACCCTGGACCAAATATCTTTGAGATATCACGATCTTGGAAATGTTAGATATTAGTGGTACCAAGGGAGCTATTATGATCTAGTTTACTAAAAAGAGCATTCAGATTAATCAGATTCAGGGATATTCTACTGTTAAGAGTGACTTAAACTAATACAATAATCAAACTCCCCTCACATAAAGTTAATTTGGAATATTGTAGAGGTGTATTAAAGGAGACTTTAGGTATATAAGCACTGTGAGAAGAGTGATTTAGTTAAAATCACATGTAACAAAAGGTGAAATCTGAGTATAAGCCATTTGTAATTTAATTAAATTACTACTTTGACTTTTATTTCATTCTTTTTCCTTCTGCTTTAAACCATGGTTTGGGAACTACTTAACATTTTACCAGTCAAGCAACATTTTAGAAATACCACTATAGATTAAAAATTCATACGATGCATTTAATAACTGACTTGCAAACAGTCTAAAAGATGCTTTGTATAAAGCCCCTTGCATTACATCAACTGTGCAAGAGGCTGATTTCTGGAAAAGGGCTATAAAACTCTGCAATTATAATCAAGTTATGAATGATGTTCTCACTTAATTACAAATCCTGATTAGGGTCCTCTATGTTAGGTTCTCTTTAATATTAAGATTAAATAATGAGCTCCATAAAAGCTATCCAGTTTGCCTGACCTTTATATAACACTGGGTCAGATATCAGCTTATTGTAAGTGTGCCTTTTATGGGTCTGGTAGCTCAATCTATGTGTCGACTGTATTTGAATTCCATTAATACATCTGCTGCCAGAACACAGTCTAATAAAATAAAAGATGGGCAGAGACTGGTAAAAAAGGGTATTTTCTCAGTCTTATGACCTAGAAAAGTATCCTAAGGGAAGGCCACTAAGTAAACTAGGGAATTTTCTGACGTATGCCTAGGACATCTAGTAAGAGCCAGAGATGCTTAAATTTAATGTTGAATAAGGAGGTAGTGCAGAAAAGTATAATTATTCATCTACAACAGTCCTCTTTATAATTAAAATCTATTTTTAATCCGCTTAAACTCATTTATTTAATTTTAAGATTCATAAATTTATACATTTTATGAAACCAAAAAGGTTGATCTGTAATCTCTCTACTGGAAAAAAATATCCTTGAGTGGTTTATGCGCATTCATAGATAATATAAGAAAAAAATAATTGAAAAAGTACATATAATCTCATTGTGTTGTTTTTAACAACCGTTTTGATGATAAAGTTTACTGTGCAAAAATAAATTACCAGGTCACAGGCAGGTGAGTACCGGCATCAAAATTTAAGCAAGCTCACATGAGATCTGCCTGAGAAGTAGTAGTATTGCATAACATAGAAATATTAATAACACTGAATATTAGGAATAATTCTGCAGAAAACATACTGCTTTTAGGTGTGAAATGAACTGCAGTATTCTAAGTCACAAATAGTTCTTTTCAAATTCTGCTACCAGATTTTTCAGATGATTGAGGGGATTGAGATTAAGATTGTTCTTGCTCGGCTTCTTAATATTCTCTGGTTTTGGCTTCTCTCTTCATGAGAAAGAAATAATGATTAAGGAGTCTATTTGGGAAGTCTGGTCAGCAAAAAGGACGGGCAACACAAGTGACTGAGCTGCATTCCCCATTCAGCATCATTCAACTATGTTCAAAATTGCAACAGTTCTTTTCTGCCTATTCATTTTCAACAGAAATTAGAATAATTGGTTTAAATGCATTCAGTGTTTTCAACAATAAAACTATACTTTTTTCATGATAGCTGGAATTTTAAAAGTAAAAAAAGCACATAAACTCATTTGCTGAAGAGCTATAAACTGGCCATAGCATTCAAAACTTGACATTAAAGGAATGGGATTCTCAAGGTCCTATTGCACAAAGTGGTAAACCAAGTAATTCTCTTATTGTACCTAACTGTAGACAGAATATGGCCCAAAACACAAACTGCCAAATAAGGACTTATAAAAAACGACATTTATGATAGCAAGACTAGCAGTAGAAAACATAAAACTGTTTTTCCTGTTGATTTAATACTTGTTCAAAACCAACAAAATATGAAAAATTAAAGTGTTTTCATCATGACAACCTGTGCCAGCCATTTGCTTAGGCACAGAATATTCAATGTAACTAAACGTTTTATATCAAAACATATTTGTGGCTGTAAAAGCTTGCAGTGCCTATTGCAATTTTAGCTTGTCGTTCCCAAGATTTATTGTTAGATTTTATATCTTAGCTGAGATGTGTTCTGGAAATCTGATCCTGCTGTAAAATTCAGGAAAAAACATTACAGTATAAACAAACCTTGCACCTGCCTGAATAGTAATACTATTAGCAAGTTAACTTCTGACATTTTTACTCACTTTTGAGTCAGTCCAGACTAATCTCTGCCATTTTCCCTCAGTAACAATTTTGCTTCATTAAAGAATTGTGATTTTGTCCTACATAATCTTATGCCTGGAAATTTGTAATCCAACTTCTGTTGACTTCTGTGAGGTTCCTTTCAGGTCTTTCAATATGTTTATCCCACTGCAACCTACAGGAATAATCACATATGTAAAGTAGCTCACTCTGGACATCCATGTCAATCTGGAGGTTCAGAGGTGATTCTGGGACTAGGTACCATTTTAAAGAATCACTTGTTGTAAACATTAAACTTGAGCTGAGAAAACCTTCTTGAACTTGTTTCCTTCCTCCACAGATTGTAATTTGGAAAACCATACTAGTTACCTGTCCTTGAAACTGCCATTAGGTGAGATGACTCCGGCTTCTAAATACCCATATTCAATGGCTTCAACTTACAAGTCTTGTGATGCGAGGTTGTAAACTAGTTCTCTTGCAATCATTTTTTGAAAACTTGCAATATAACGATTTTTAAAAGCTTGCAGAATCCTGTTTCAGAATTATGTTCTTAAACTTTATAGCAGTTTTTAAGACATTTTTTTGACATTCTACCTGCCTTAGGAAAGCTTAGCCAAGCTTTTCAATAGTTTAAGAAAATCCACAAGTGGATTTAGTGCTACCATGATCCTATTTACAATTTCCAGCTTCAGAGCTGCTAGTGTCATCAGTGCAACTTACAGAAAAGATGTCACTAAGCACAAGAGATCTGCTAATATCACGAAGACCCTTTCTGGCTTTCAGCACTGCTCTGATTCTATACAGAATTAATCTTGCATCCATATAACCCATGATCAAAAAAGCAGAAAAGGAAAATAAAGCCACGTTGCAACTTGCCTAGGTCTAGTGTATCCGTGCAGATGAAACCCATTTGACAAAGTAAACCTGAAGCAAAATGTTACTGCAAAGAAACAATTTATTTGGGATATTTTTCCCTCATTTTTGCCCCCCACCCCTCCCTCCTATTGTTTACAGTTTTCCCCTTTCTTTTATACAGTTTATCTGTCACAGACTGAATACACATGCAATATTGAATTACTCTGCACATATGGATTAGTTCCCATTCTCCTCTCACTGCTCCTGTGTAGACTATTTGGTATACCCTATATTGATCAGACCAGTGTCTCAGAGGTATGAACTTCTTCTCAAAAAAGGGGGGAAGCAGGGAGAGACACCCTTGTGTTCAGCAGACACAGTCTTCAAGTCATCTTTTCTTTTCACAAGTGAAGATGATGATGAATAAAACCTCCTGTGGACCACAATATTATCATAACATCTTACTAGATGAGTGAAAGTACAAAGAGATACTTGACACTCCAAAGGGGTCAATATTCTTCATAAGCGAATTGATGAAGTAGGTGTCTTACCGTGACAAAAACACTGGGTGATCTTTGAGCACAATCTGAATAAGATATCTAGATAATCTAGCAAAAGCTAAATGCTGTGATGTTGAAACTCCTACATGTTTTCAAGATTGCAAATAAGATGCAACAGAGTCTTTATAATTAGTAATCACAGTGGCACAAGAATCAAGTACAAAAAGAGAAGAATGACTATTTGTTTTAAAACAAGCTTGCTTAATCATCGTGTGATCGCTCAAAGAATGATGAGACCTTTTAGAAAATCATTACCAGTGTTGTCTTGGCCAGCACCTTAATTAGACTTTCTGTGAACTTGGGAATTTCAGTAAAGGTGACATTTGCATCAAAGGATTTTCCCTTTTGTTTTTCAACGCATGATCATTTAAGAGAATACAGATCATTTATGCTGGCATTAAAAGCTTTTCATTCTTCTCCAGCTTCCAGGTATCATTCATGTAAATTAATTCATAAAGCCATTAAAAAGCCTATTAATCTCTTTAATATCCAAGAGCCTAGTAACTTAATAATTTTTACTTTTTGCTGTTATAAGAACTTGCCAATTTCCTTGTTGTTAACCCACGGATTTTATAATTGCATTGAGGTAAAGCCAGTTCTTCCATTGAGAAAGGCAAGAGTGACACAGGTAAGTTAAATAATTTCCTTCTTAAATTATTGATCTTTAATTTGAGGTCTACTTAAATTACAATAATCCAATAATCTTTCTTCCTTCTTGCTGTAAATGGCACCTCTGTCATTGCATTAGTAATGTAGGATCTTTGTGTAAAATAAAGACCTTGTATGAAAGAAGTTTATTTTCAAAAAGAAAATCCAGGCATTAGCATAGAATGGAAACGTATTTCCTTTTTCATATATTCTGTTGATATTTTGATGAGAATTATCAGGATGAAAAGGAAAAAAATATTACGTATAGATTGTATCTGGAGAGAAAAGTCAGACAGAAGACATCAGAAAGAAAATTTTCAAAGATATTTGTCATCTTAGATTTCTTCTCTGTTTTGTCTTTGTCTAACACTTTAATAAGAATAATGCACTGCTCCATGTATGTGAACAGCACATCTCTGTTTTGTAGAAGAGTTTATCAGTGTCTCTGTAAACATGGGCTAATTTATTTGATTAAATACAGATTTAGGAACTTTTCTTTGGGCATAGAGTTGTAAAATACGGCTCAAATAAACCTGTTTTTCCGTCATGGTAGGTGACTGGCTGCATTCTCAGATCATGAGTTCATAATACTGTTGAAGTTTTGCTCCATACAGAGGAAAGCATTACCTGAAATGCATAAATACAGCTACAATGGGTTATACATATATCAACTAGTGATATACAGCTTCAATATAGCACAATATGAGTTTGAAGTAACTACCTTTATTGTCACAGGAAGATTCATTTCAAATGCCATCCTCTACCCCTTTCTTAGTAGGTTATGATAGATGAAGATTGCTTCTCAACAGTGTCTATATGAAAGGTATAGAAAATAACTTTAATATGATGATAAACCTCCTGCCAGTGACCTATAAGCAGCATGCTTTTTCTGTCCTTAGGGCTGCTTAACAAGGCTATTGAACCCCTACAATTTCCAGGAGGAGGCAAGTTCAGTATATCCAGACATACCAGTTTAACACAGAAATGATGCGTGACTCGTAGCACTACAGGACATCCCACTCAAATCAAATATCAGAAAAGGAACTGAATGTACCATTGGCATAGAAAAGATAAACAAAAAATCATTAACAAGGCTCAGCCTGAAGCTGCAGAATCTAAAACAGACTGATAATGAGTATTTTCTTTCTTTGTGCTCCCTTTGCCAATATGGTATTCCCACATGAATGGAGTGATGGCATTTTATTCACAGTCACACTAGCATCACTTAGAGTACCAAACAGACAACAGTGGAGCATCAGCCTGCAAAAAGAGCAGCCTAGATGATTTAATGTAGATTATCTTATTATTANGGGGAGATCTTACATGACCCTGTTATTGTCCCTGCCCCCATTATTGTCCCTGCCCCCTCTCAAGAGAGAGAAACACACACCCTCAATCACTTGGCAGCTTGAAGAATGGATATACAGGGGCATATCAATTTGCCAAGAGTCAAATACGACACCTGTGGTGAAGCAAAGAATCATATCCAGGTCTCCTTGAAGTCAGATTAATGAGATAAACACCAGACCAGACAGTGTCTCTACACATTATCCATTTTCCATAGAGAAGCTTCAAGTAACTTATTTTCAATGTCAGAATTGTTCTAGCATAAAAATACATAACCATTCAGCACCACCAGTCTTCACAAAATGTCTAATAATAACACAAGTAAGTATAAGATAAAATAGATATGTATACATACTTATATAGCTATACATACATATAAGCACGTGTATACACACATACAGAAAAAGATAAAGAAGATGTGTTTATTTAAAGAAAATAACATTAAATGGAGAATTAATGCTTTTGAGTCATCAATCCAAATAAAGGTACATGTAAGATAAGACTTAGCCCAATAACATCAAGCCAGGGAGTATGAATAAATTCCATATATGTTGATTTAAAACTGTGACTTGGATGAAAGAGAAGAGTTGTATTTAGTTTTGTTTTCAATAACCAGGTCTCCAGCATATGTCAAGCTTTCAACAGGCAATTGCTTTCTCACCTTCCAAGGACTATAAAAAGGTTTGTGGCATATTTGATGTAACTGAACATAGCAAAGACAAACATTTCGATTTACAGTAATTCCAGCATTCTTAACCTTTTCAGTATAATAAAACAGATTGCTCAGACACACACACATACACATACACACGCAAAGCAATAAATAAGAAAAGAAAATAAAAGTAAAATTCTATATGTATTAAAGGTCTCCTTTGAAATGTCGCCTAAGCTGCTAAAGCAAGTGCCATGTCTGATTAAATAAATCCATAATGGTTTTATAGTTTTTAAGGCTACTTTTCCAAATGTTCCTAAGTTTGCAGTGAGACCATTATCTAAGTCCTCTGGCTTTCTTTAATCATAGCCCAAAAATCTGATTCAGGTTCTCCTGAAACCGATAAAGAGAAAATAACATCACTTCTTTGGGCTATAGATTCAGGTCAGGGTCTTAATACTAACAGGGATTCCAGTTAATTATTTTGTGTGATTTCCACAGATATTGACACACATTGTCGAATTTTTCATAACGCATTGAAATATATGGGCCATGACAGACAGACTTTTGAAGAAATTAGGGGCAAATGTTAACTTTTTTGTTTGTCATCATGGCACTAATATTAAGCCCTTAAGATACACAAAGAAACAAAAGGAAAGTCGAACTTTCTCATCAGCTTTGTTTCTCTGGAACAATTCAAGGGAGAAAAATGTCACCACAGTTAATACTGTGAAGTCTCTGAGTGGCCTGAAGCAAAAGCACCTGTCAAAATTGCAATCACAAAAAGAAAGGGTCACCGGAAGGGCAAATGCTGTGTATAGTTGTATAGCAGTTTTTTGAAAAGCAAGTTCAAATATGCTGTAACTTCACTATTACACAAATAAATCCAAGGATTATTTTTTTAAATTATGGAAATAAAGAATATCACTATGGATATGAAGTCAGCGGGACTTGAATTGAAAATCATTACACAGTAGGCAAGCTTCTTTACTGAATGCCAAGTTGCAGTATTAAATTTGTGATTAAACATGAGTTGAACTGAAGAAAATGCTTCTGGAATTTTAAAATCCTATGGCAGGTAATTAGATTGTTTCCTACATTTTAATGCCATCCTACATAAAGGATTTACTCTCCTCTATTGTGAAATTAGAAAGACCAAGAAGGGAATGTGCTTTCAGTAATAAAAGAAAAATGTAGAACAAAAAGATTCTCCTCCACAAAAATTCAAAATTCCACTTTGACTGCTTGCGAACAAGGGATTTTACTAAATTGAAAATTCTGGTTTATCGTACCACTGGAAGGAAACTATGCTGTTTTAGTTTCCTTCCCTCAGCCAGGACTCAGCCCTCACACAAACACACACAGCACCAACAGTCTCATCCTATTTCCTTCTCTGACTGATCAAGATTGGAGGGAGATACATATATATATATATAGAGAGAGAGAGACAGGGGAATGTGCAGTGTGGATTTTTGCTATAGCTGGGCTTGAACACTCAGTCTGCCCAGTAGCTGCCCCTAGTTCCCAGTCATCCTGATGGGTTTCACACCTGGACACTGAGGCTGAGGCAGGGAGAGGCCCCAGTGGGGCATCCTTCCTCTGAGTTCTTAAATTCTCCAAGGCACAAGGACCAGGAGGCAGGGAGACCCATTTTGTGATTAACTGATCCATCTGAGGCACAGATCCCAGCTCTTCCTCAGACTGTTAGCTAATGAAGAACTGAAAAATGGAAGCAATTGTGTCACATAAGTATTTCTGCTGCTTTCTTTTTCTCTTCCAGAGAAATTTTTGAGATGTATTAGGTTGAAGTGGTGGCTCAATCAGAAGACAATTGCTGTGACAATATCTTTGAAAGACTCTCAGGATCTGACTGGGTAATGTACTTTTGGTGTTCAGAGACAGAACCATCAGGAAACAAAAAGTTTCCACAAATTTTTAATCCAAACATTAATCTACCTTCAAAATATTTAAATATTGAATTCAATTATTGATCTAAAATAAATTTCTTTTATGGGAAAGGCTATTTCTTGTAAAATAAATTCATAACTGGACCAATTCAAGACAAGATAAACAATGCAAAAGACATTAAAAAAATTAGAAAATTGTGTGATAGCAAGAATTTACACACAAAAGTAAACTCTGTAGACAATTATTTCAGTAAAGACTAAATATGCTTTGCTGTGTGAGGTCATTTAACCCAGAACACCAAGCACCATGAAAGGCTGGTGCTCCCATTCCCTGGGGGTCTGGCCACCCATATCCACAGCCAGCTCTGCTGCTGTGTGGCTGTGAGGGCTGACTGCTCAGAAGGAGCTGGGGGTAAGAGGTCTATCAGCAGCCCTGCTGGGCACCCCTATCACTCAGGGGCTGCATTTCAGCCCCAGCTTTCACCCTCTCCTGGGTTGCGTTGCAAGCATCCTGACGCCTGGTCTCATACCCTTGATCTGGACTCTGACCCAGACCTAGTGATGCAGCTTCCCAGCTTGACCTGAGACCTGCCTTAGCACCATGGACTTGCGTGGTCTCAGTCAGTGTCTGTGGACCTGTCTTGCTCCTGCTGCTTGGGTACTTACTCCCACATCAGTGAGGCCACTGCCCTGATGACCTTGTTATCCTACCCTTGCTGTAGCGCTGAGCCTTGTGCTCATGATACAAAACCAAATTAGTTGCCAAGAAAATTAAAATGATGACCTCAGAATTTTCTTTTTCTTGGAGTTCATGTGCAATCTTAATAATAACACCTTTTTTATGCAATAATATCTGTTTACATCGTATTCACAATCTGCAACTGCTCCTTTTCTTAACATTTTTCCTCTGCCTAACTACTGCATTAAACTATTTTTCCGCCCTATGAGATAAAATAATTTCATTTTTGCATCATTCAAACTCTCTGCATTCATACTTTCTTGCAGACACCATTTTTACTAAGAAGTCCTTAAAGCTTTCTTTTCCTAATTAATCTTTTTATTTATTGTCAAACTTCCTTTTTGCATAAATTAAATTTATATGCACAAAAGTTGCCAAGCTGAAGTAATTAACTGTTCTCATAGTTCAGTTTTTTAATCTGAAATTCCATCTGAGAATCTATTACTAGATTATTCAACAAAGAATATAAGGAGATGCAAGGGTTGAAGAATATGCTCAATTTTGACTTCTGGAAGTACCTAGCTGGAAGTCAGTGGGACTGTTCTCATTCTGCAAATTTTAAAATATGCTGAAATTTTGTGTTAGAATCTAATTCATATATATCTATATCTAAATTTAAGCACACCAACAGGTCTTGTCATGATTATTTGGATGGTAGTACATAGCTGGCTATCAAAATGGATGGGGGAGATCGAGCTGTATGAAATAAAAATTGTTTCCACTGCAATTGTTTCTACCTATATATTTCAATCATAAAATGGTAGGTTATTTGTACTACAAGCACTTTACAATACTGAAATTAATATATTTAGCTTCACAATTCATTTATCTTCAGTCATACAATGACAAACTTCACCACTACCCAGATTAACAAATCAGCCCTGATAAGAACAGAGATCACAATCTAGTTTATTGTCCTCAAACACTACATCCCCAGAAAGTTAACACATCTGTTTCAAGAGGAAACTACTTTCTGAAAGGTTAACAGTCATAGGTTAGATTACACCACTACTACATATACTCTGTAAATGATAGATGTGCTAATTCTATAAAATAGCAGTTGCAGACATTAGATTTCTTTAGAACTGGTCTGAATATGCAGCCCCTAGAGAAGAAATTAGAGTAACTCAATGATGAAATTCACAGATAGCAGTGGTGGAGTCCAAGCGTAAGAGGGAACCTCTTCTAACTACATGTACCAGACACTTTTGGCCTCAGTTGTTACCTCCAGTGCCAGAAGCCTGTGATCCAATGATGTCCAATTGTTGCACTGTGTCACATTTGGCAATCCTATTTTCTCGTTACAGGTGCCAGTTCTGATTGCTCTGTCCAGTCTCCAGCATCAAAGCATGATTAACTCTAGTTTTGCATTGCAGAGAAATTAAATACTTCAGTGTGAAATAACATCCTCAAGCTCTCTCAAGAAGACAAAGAAGAAGGGATACTTGGTAACAACCCCAAATCTACTTGTTAAAGAACTGTAGCTATATTTAAAATACTATATGCATCTGGCAGAATGAAGGATTAATAGTAGAATGAAATAAATAAATGCAAGCAGTTTATCAACACTCCAAAGAGAAGATCAATGAATGCTATGGGAACAACAGTTTTCTGTTCCATAAGTAGAACTAAAACCCAAGAGTTCCGCAATGATAAAGATTGCACAAACCATCACACTCTGACAGTCCTCTATCAATACTTGAGATCGACTATGTCATATTTTAATCTGATGCCAGGAGGAAGTTCAGCAAGGAGATTCCTACCTTCCCATAGTGAAGAGTTGACAAACATACCCAGGGCTACTGCCAGTGCATTCCTACTTTTCTCCTGCCAGCAGAGGCAAAGAAAATCTTTATCAGTTACAGCATACGGACAGTTTCCCTGCTATTACCTGACAGTGTGCCAGACACCTTCTCACAGAGTTCAATCCCTTTCAGTCCAAAGAGGTAAGAGCTCTGATCTTCAGCACTTCTTTTAAAGTTGAATGTCACAGACCAGGCGCACAAGGACTAGATCCCCAGGTGGCAGCTCCCGGGTGTCTGCAAATCTAACTGCACTTCTCAGTCTAACCGACCCCTTCTTTCCCTTACCACTGTGAACAGTGGCTGACTGAACATGACCAACAGCAACCAATTCAGAACAAAGTGCTTTCCAGCAATTTACCCAAAAGTGTGTAGCATCCACAATCAAGTAAAGTATAGGCTATTTGTATATTTTCCTTTTCCTAAAGCCTACTTTTTTCTTTCATCCTCAGCAGTTCCCATTCAGTCTACTTAAATACAACTTTTGGCTGAGAGAAGCAGGCTGCTTTGCTACTTCTCCCAAACACTCCTCTCCAGATGCTCCTCTTAGTCACTCCATTGTGCCTTCCCTTCTATTGGGAACTTTTTGAAGCAAGGGTTTGTCTTTTCTTCTTTGTATTTTCAGCTTTGGCTGAGTAAATATGAAACTCTGCCCTACACCCAGAAAACAGCATTTTCCAAGTTAACTGTCTAGCTGCTATAATCTATCTCTAAATCTCCAAACCTATCTCACTATAATTTCATTTTCTGTTTGCTCTCCATTTAATAGTGTCCTCTGAATTCATTTCCAGTAGCGAGGGTAGTATTAAACATGCAAATTAAATTGGTTTTAATAATAATTTTTTAAAATCTTAATTTTACAAATTATGATCTACATGTTTATATCTACAGTGTTTCCCTCTTTGTGTAAGGCTGTGTTTTAATTATCTAAGTCTTCCTTAATTAGACATTTATTATGGAATACAATGGCGAGTTAAACTAAAACAAATTGGATTGATGCTCCTCTGTTCTCAGGGGCTGCTTTATGTCTAGCATCTCATGCTGTCAGCAAATATGATCCCAATTAGGAGCAAGATGCTCTTCAGTGGTTGAATCAGTCTTATCTTACAGATTTTTTGGTGAATTGGTATTTGTGTTGTGGTTTCCAGCTTCTGTTTCAGAACACAAAGGAACATTTTTCCTTGTTTGGTTTTTTTCTTTCCCCACCACAGCCCAGTGGTTTACCAGCAGCACTCTAGGTTGTGATTTCTCCATTCAGCTGTTGTCTTTACCAAATTTCATGTAGCCTCTAATCTTCAGCTCATGTGGGGCTATTGCATTTCTAACAGCAAAGAGAACACAAGTAGGGCCAGGGCAGTTCTCAACATCCTTAAGCTGAAATAGAGAGCTTTAGATTCCTATCTTTTTGTCCTGAGGTCTGCTGTTTTACCCTGTCAGAGCAGTCACCCCCAGCCTACCATAAAACTACTGCTCATCCCACTCAGTGAACTATATCTCTTTTTTTCACATCTCTTCCCCAGATTCCTCATATCTCCAGCGTATTAATACACCTCTTATTCATATATTTACCTTAAAACCTGCTAAGCACAGTAAAACTATGAATCCTTACAATATTAAAATGTGGGAGGCTTAATTTTCTGTTTTATTTAAAAATTATATCCAAAACTGCATGTGTATATTGAACTTCCTCCATGTTCCTACTGTTACTTTGTTCAGGTTTGACTCCCCAACCAAATCACCTCTAACTTCCTGCCCGCTACATTCCCCAGGGTCCTGGCATTCGATGCCAAGAGGCTAGTGACAGCTGAAGCCAAGCCCACACTCTCCTGTGGCCCCTCTTACAGAAACCTAATGTTTCTGGTATGTATATCAAGTAGAGTCTTCTTAGGAGGAACCCACATAACCAGAATGCAAGAGCTGAAAGAGAAGATACATCCGAAAAAGTCCACAAACTGATCTATAGTAATTTTAAGCTCATGAAATTTTGGAAAATCTGAAAGGTCTCCAGATGCAACTGTACTGTATCTCACATTAAAGACTCATATAAGACAGTTTAAGACATATTTCTTTGAACATGAGCTGTATTTTTTAGCAAAGCCTAAGGTCTAGTTGCTGGGATTTTGAGATATTTTGTGCCAGTACTGGAAAGCTTGTGTATGAGCAATACTACTGGATTCATTTATGTGGCTATAAATTCCTCTGAGACCTTTGTCCATAACAGCTAACCCAGTCAGCCCTGTAATTTTTTTCCATGCTTTAAAATAAACCTCTTCCCTTACTCCTCAGGCATTTTTGATTATAAAACTCAATTTCTGTTTAACAGATGTTATTAAGTCAGGATGATTAGTTCAAAAAGCTACCTGTAAAAAAAATAAAAATACAGTCACAACTATTTCATCCAAATCCATAGGCTTTTTAAGCAATTATAGCCAGAGTAGATTAGTGGCTTGTAAATATAGTGACTCAGCTGTCTTTCCTATTTCTCCACTACTCTGCATTATTGTCACACCCCAGTGTGACAGGGTCTCATCACACACATTGGGTTTAGTAAGTGAATCCTGTCAAGTGAGCTTTAGTCACGCCTAAGGCTCAGAGGCTTGCTGCAGTCAGCATTCCTTTGGACTGCTCTGCCAGCAGAAACTGGAAAAAAAAACCTCTTACCTATGCTTTGAATCTGGGACACTGACTTCCTTGAAACACCAACTTGACGCTCAAACGCTGCGCGCTCAAAGAAGGAAATGTTAGATTTTCTAGTTTAGCTAGTTTGACTTTTACCTTACACATATCACTTTTGCCGTAACTTCTCAGAGGCATTTGAAAGGAAGAGAATTGTCAACAAGAAATATGTTATTCCCTGAACTGTTGCAGTAAGAAAACAAAAAGAGTAGTACCTATTTCACTGTGTTAAATTACTTGCAGATCAACTTAAAAATAGAACTGTTCACTGAAGCTTTTGATTAGACCTTTCAGTAGAGGGATAATGCATTTGTTTTAAAGTGAATGTACAGTTATTAGTGATTTTGGCAACTCAATACACACAGGAACTGCTTGAAGAATTTGAAAAATATATTTTAAGTAGTTAAACATACAGTAGGCTTCATGGACTAGATTCTCTAATTGGAGTTGAACCCGTCAAACAATTTGCAAGTCCCTTCCAGACCACGTCCGTAATTTCGGACTTCACAGATGCTGCATTGCACCTGTTGAGGTAAGAGAGAAGTCCCAGAACATGAAGAATTTATTTGTTTCCTTTCTGCCTACTCTCCAGTGTCTTAGTTGCCTCAAAGCAAGCAGCAGCAGAAACTGATCCCAAATAAAAATTCCTTTCTGAAAACTTCACTTGCATTTTTCTGAAGATCTATGACACTGAACAGATTCTGTCTCCAGATATTTACTCTTTGTTTATTGCACTTTTACGTAAACAAATTCATTTGCATCAAAATCAGAACTTTTCTATCTTCAGAATTCAATATTATCCTACTTCATGCTCCCTGCTGAAATGTTCCTCTTCAAATATGACAAATGCATGGCAACACAAACAGAAGATGGTCTTATTGAGAGGTAAGCAATGATCATTGGTAGAAAAAATATTTGGCAATAAAGATTATGTGTTGTATTTCCTGTTGCTCTAACCAATGTTTGCACTCTTTGACTGAATTAGGACCAAATTTCAAGAGGTGACACTAACATAAGGAGAAATGTTGTAAGCATTCAAACTCTGAAATTCTTTTTAAAGCTTCCAAGTAAGTTCTTCATAAGACAACTTTAATTCTAACTGAATAATGCAGAGCAGTTACAGAAAGTAAATTATAAATTAATAATCACAAGTCTTCACACAGAAAACTTGGTTCTTCCTGTTTCATGTGAACAGAAATAGCAACATGACCTCCTTTTCTCGTCAAAACAGTTTGAATAAAAAGTACTCCCAGTGAACTCTTCACTGACAACGTAAATTCTATGTAATAGTTTATTGTTAGTCCAAATCTGAAAAATAAATAAAGATTTGCCTTTCCTTAAAGCGAACAAACACAACACACACACACACACATTACATATACACTTTAATACGTGTGCATATAGATGAATGTCTTACTGAATTATATTTAGTAATGGGAAAACCTAAAGTTCTTTACTGTGCCTCCTGCTTCTCTGTTTTATGAAAACTGATGTGAAACGGACTGGCAGACAGTGGGCAAAGGCATTCAAGTACAAGACCATTTAATTCACTTCACTGTTCCACTGTGCTATGAATGTTTGGGCTGATTCAGCTGAAACTGTGGCCAGCTTCCAAATTAGTTGGCATAAACTTCATTCCAACACATACATCTCCCCATGCTGTCCTTTGTATGACCTGACCCTAGTAACATGTGCCCTTTCCCTTCACAGCTGTCTCCTCTGTTGACCCCAGAGTCACACAGCCCTTGAAGGACTTGGCAAGCAGCTTTCTCCCCTTCGCTCATTCCTCCTTCTGTTAGGCTTAGACCAGTAAAGCCCTGCCTGCTCCCTTTCAGTGGCCAGGCTATGGTTTAAATGGGCCTTGGTTGCACTTTCAAGCTGGAGCCCATAGAGGGGTAAAAATACCCCAAGGTGGCAGGAATTAATTCACATAACGTTTTTTGTGAAAAAGCAACATTAACAGGCTGGTTAATATTTTCCTGGAGAACACTTTTAGGCATACAGGAAAATAAACCTCTGGCAAACAGTTAAAACTATTTCACTAACACATAAAATTATATTCAGGTCTGATAGCTATAGTTATAATTATGTAAGGAAATAATTTATTTTTTTAATAAATAGTCACGGTTTGCTCTTTTTCAGGAGGCATGCGCATTTGAATTAGAACATGCTATGAAATCAATTAGTGACTACAAGTTTTTTATTCTAGAAAATGAATATATTAATTACATTAAATTAATATCCAGATATTCAGGACTGCTTCCTTCCATTTTTCAATATTAGGATCAAATAATATGAGGGAAAACTAGGATACAGGTGCTAGAGTACTTGCTGATTACAGTCCCTGCGGTATCTATGTGTCAACCTTTTCAACGTGAGCTGGGGCTTAACTGCCCACAAGTTTATTTATAGCTGTAACAAAAGTGTAACTGGCCTTTCGTAACACTGTGCACAGAATCATTTTTAGATGTTGTGGTATAGCTGAAATGAGAAAACATACAATACTTCACATCTTTTGGAAGCAGCGGCAAAATATGAACATGTAGTCATTCACTGACATTTAAGCATTATGTCTTCGAGATGACCAAGACAAATAGCCAGCACCATGTTAATCTTCGAAACGAACTTGTTCTTCATGTCATGAAAAAGTCTTTCTTTCAAGTGATGGAGTTTACCCTGTAAATTAAATCTCTAAAGTAATGGAAGAAATAACCCATGACACTGGTGAGGGAAATTAAATTAGAGTCACTAATAGCAGGTCAGCACAGTCCAAGCAGAGGTAATAGGAGTGACCACATGAATGATAAGCAGGCCTTCACTAGGCTGTGACATCTGTCTCCCACAGACTGTGACAAACACTCATCTGTGTGGCAAGCACTTCACAATACAGGCTCTAGCATGTTTATAGTGCAGCCTGCCACAGGCAGAACCAAAGCACACCAGTCTTTCTCAGCAGGGTGCTCTAATTGAAGGCCATTAAGACAAGTAAAAATCTTTGACCCTAGTGTCTCGCTAAATCAATCTGCCACTTCTCCAGATAATCTTTTCACTTTATTTATTTATTTATAAGAAGGGAAGATATTTTCTGAACTAGTACAATCCCCATTCCTGTCAATATCCAACCTAAACCATTCTAGGAATATTGCTAAGCCTGGAACAGTAAAATGCAAGGTGAAAAAAAACAGCGGAAATATTTAAAGAACAAATTCTATTTAGGAACTGTAAAAGATTCAGGGTCTGCTTTTTCTAAGGACTTTAATATCCCTGCAACAGTCATTGGCAAAATAGCAGGGTAAGAGGTTAAGGTAAAATGGACTCTTGTATGTCATATGAAGTAACTCTAAAATTCAAGGACTGATTTATTTCCTAATACCTAAGCATGCTCACTGATCTTTTGATATAAACATAATAATCTAATAAATAATATATAGACAGAGAAAATACATGTTTCTATGAAATAGAGAACTAAAGGGTAAATTTGTTTCTACTACCTCTTTTCTTTTCATTAAAACAACCTATTAATTACCATTACCAAATATTTTCAGTAGGGATTAAGAATACAGACAACAGAGCTGCAGTAGGATGACAAATATTGAACTGTTTGGCAAAGTAAGTGTGTGAGTAAGTAAATAAATAAATAAACAAACCTTAGAGCATACGAGCTCCTGTTCAGATAATAAAAGAAGCTGAAAGAGATGCTTGTTTATATTATCCACAGGATATATGTGATCTTAACCTTTTAGTCATTACCTTAAAACAACCAGCATATTAAAATGGAAATCTCCCCAGAGTTACTGATTTGCAAAGTGAAATAATGAACTTCATATCCCTGGTTTACTCACACGACTTGTTTCCATTTAAATGGTGATTAGGCTTAGTCAGTACTAATGATCATTTGGCAGTATTGTTACATGGTTTGAAAATCCAGAGGTACAACTACAAGGATAATATGCTGCTGAAAATGCCAGTCAACACTTTCTGGTGTTGCAGCAGACATTAGCACACTGAGCTGATATTTCTAAATAGTATCCTGGCACAAAAATACCCCTGTGACAAGGCTCAGATAAACTTCAGAGGCAAAAGATTGGCCTTTACAGCTCTGCAACACTCATTTTTGCTGCTGAAAACTTCCTCTTGTGAACAGACTGCATCCCTCTGAGCGCACTGAGGGCTGTCCAGGATGTGCCATAAACCAGCATCAGGTTCAGACCCTACTAACGACAGCAAGGATCCTGAAGAAATTGCTAGCTGCAAATACACAAAGTGAAAATAAAGCATACAGTGGAGGACAGGTGATACACAAAAAAAAACAAACAAAAAAAAACCAAAAAACCAAAAAAAAAAAACAAACAAACAAACCAAAAAAAAACCCAAACAAAAAAAACCACAAAAACAAAAAAACCAAACATTAATAAGTTAATTCATCGAAACCTTCTCAAAGCCTAACTTCAGCATTTCCACAGGCTGGATTTCAGAGCTTGCTAACATACAGATTCTCTTCATTTAATTTTTTTAAAGTTTTAACTACCGATTCTAGAAGCCATAAACTTCCTGTGTAGTATATATTCTTTTCTCAAATAAATATTCTGACTCTGGATTTGTCTTCCGAGAAGGCTAAAGAAAATATGTGCCACAGATCTCCATGGTTTCTCAGAACTAACTCATCTGAACTGCAAAACTACTTGAAATCAACCCATGCTTTAGACCTTTAAATTTTACGGACAGCTTTAGCTGATCTGACTTTGAAACGTGAAGAAATGGTCTGGCTCATTTGTCTATCCTAAGGCACAGGTTCCCACTGCTTCTTTTGGTCTGCCTCTGGACAGTGTACCCTGGTGCATTCTGCAAATTCTCTGGTCTAATTTAAAAGGACTTTTTGGTGGTTACTTTCAGACCAGCAAGGAATCTGAATCACACCATGTTAAGCACTCTTAAGAGAGACTCAAGGGTGAAAGCATGTGGCCAGGATCACATGAAGCAGCATTCCCTTTTTCATAGGTACATAGCTTTAGATCAGTATGTGTTGAATCCTGAGAGTATGCCCTGAGCAGTATGCCCTTCATACAGCTCCGAAGGATTTCTAAAATTTCCTCAAGGATAGATCCTCAGGAGAAAGCAGAAGTTAATAGAGTTGTTGCTGGCTTACACTAGCCTAGAATCAGGCCCATACCCATATGTCTATTTGTGTTTAGGTATTTGTGTGTATATTTCTGTAGGTCTTCATGATACGTCCCATGTTTGTCTGTACAGGTTTATAAATATGTGCCCACAGATACATACAGGTATCAGATACAAGATATACATAGACATTACACACTATTGAAATACTTTCCTGCACTCACATCAGACCATTTCCAATATTCCTTTGTTTTGCAACACTTCGCTCACCTCTAAAGAAAATTAAGGAGAAGAAAGTTGGACATTAAGTGGTCCCATCATAAATTCATTTTCTAGCACTTTTTCTTAGCACAGAGGATGCTGAAATAATTTGGTGTTCAAGTACACTAATTTCTGCTTCCAATAAGAATTCCCTCATAACGCACCATTAGTTAAATATACCATCATAATAAAAATCTAACACAAAAAAGCACCTTTATGTTACTTTAAATAATGAGCCCTCAGAGAAGCTGAATTGGCACCATAAATTAAGTTGCATTATAATAAGAATATACTCTTTAGGTAGCTTCGGTTCACAAGAGATCTAACTCAATGATTCTGTCTTCCAATTTAATTGTATAAAAAAGAGGGGGAGGGGGAAGAACAAACCAAAAAAGAAAAGCCTTCTCTAGGGCCCACATATACTCCCCCATGTACCCCAGAGGGGTAAAACGTAAATCACAGATTCTAGCTTCAATATTAAAAGAATAAATGCCAGACACCTACCCATGTGTCATTATTAAATTTCATTATTACACACCTACTTGTGTGCCAAAGCGGTTAATAGAAATATTACATAAGATAACATTGAAGAACACTGGTAACCTATCCAGATACAACTTCTCTTTTTAACATAGCCAAATGGACATCTCTCCTTCAGCTTGCTTCCTAATCATCTGACAAGCTGTATACAAATCCCCCTTCTACTCTTTTAACTAAAAATATATTTTTTTAATAAAAAAATAAATCAAGTTCAGCAAAAAAATTCAGTGAGTCTACAATTTTTTAATTTGACACACACCTGCTTTCCCACACATTGATGCAAAAATACAATCCAATAACTGCCACTGGCAGAACTAAGTGCAGAATAAGACTCTGTGTAAACAGGCTACGTCTATTTCAGTGAATTGAAAACACAGGTATGAGTTCCACCCTGCAGTTTTCCGTGCTGTTAGACGGTTGGTGCAGTTTGTACCTGAGTCAGTCAGTACTCTTCTTAGCAATGCCCAGGGTATTTCTAGAGCTGTTCAGACCAGGAACCATTGCTAACAAACATGTCCACTGTGGAAAGGCATAGGAGTTTAGCTATGTGAATGCAGCCTCTGCCATGGCAGGCAGCCTCGGCACCAGAGAACAATCTCTGGCTCATTTGATATGTTTCCTGAGTGTAAACATAACTAAAGAGTTGCACCAGTGGTATAGACCAATATCTAATAAATAGAATTGTTCAGGAATTTCTAGTGAAATGATTTATTTTTTTTTTCTTAAAGAAGAACTAGCTCATTAAAGCTTAGACCTTTTGCAGGAACGATCATATCAGTTTCAGTAAAGATAGAATAGCTAATCAAAATTAGAGACAAGAATGACGTTAGCAACCAGAAAGATCAACAGATGATAGGATATTTACCCGTTACATGAGATAATGAAGTTCAAGTCCCTATTTTGATTCAGCTAGAACAAAGATTCGTGTTCTCCTCTTACTCAGCCTTCACAACTATTTTGAACTAACAGCTACTCTGAGATCAAGCATATCTATTTTCCTCATCCTCTATTTTTTAACTGGCAAAGTTAGGTTTCAGTCCACAGGGAAGGGATTTTTTAACAATTTTCCACAAAGTTCTAACCCTAAATTATTTCTTCATCTTCACCTACTCTCTTCTTTGACATCAACCAAACACCAGTGCAGTCATAGAACCATAGAATCATAGGATGACTTGGGTTGGAAGGGACCTTAAAGATCATTTAGTTCCAAGTCCTCTGTCATGCCCAGGGATACCTTCCACTAGACCAGGGTACTCAGAGTCCCATCCAACGTGACCTTGAATACTTCCGGAGATGGGGCATCCACAGCTTCTCTGGGAAATCTGTTCCTTTAGTTAATATCTAATCTAAACCAACCCTCTTTCCGTTTAAAACCATTACTCTTCATCCCATCACTACACCCCTTGATAAAGTGTCCCTCTCCACCTTTTCTGTGGTATCCTTTTAAGTACTGAAAGGCTGTTATAAGGTCTCCCTGGTACCTTCTCTTCTCTAGGCTGAACAACCCCAACTCTCTCAGCCTGTCTTCATAGGAGAGGTGCTCCAGCCCTCTGATCATCTTTGTGGCCCTCCTCTAGACCCTTCTTATGTTGGGGACCCCAGAACTGAATGCAGTACTGCAAGTGAGGTCTCACCAGAGGGGCAGAATCACCTCTCTTGACCTGCCAGCCACACTTCTTTTAATGTGGTCCAGGATGCAGTTGGCTTTCCAGGCTGCTAGCATACCTTGCCAGTTCATGTTGAGCTTCTCATCAACCAACACATCCAAGTCCTTCTCCTCAGGGCTGCTCTCACACCATTCTTCATCCAGCCTGTATCCGTGCTTGGAATTGTCCCAACCCATGTACAGGACCTTGCACTTGACCTTGTTGAACTTCATGATGTTCACATAGGCCCACCAGGTCTGTCTGGATTGTATCCCTTCCCTCCAGTGCATCAGCTGCACCACCCAGCTTGGTGTCAACAGCACACTTGATGAGAGTGCACTCTATCTCATGTCTCCAACAAAGATGTTAAACAGCATCAGTCCCAGTACTGACCCCTGAGGAACACCACTCATCACTGGTTGTCACTCGGACATCAAAAGTTGACTGCAACCCTTCAAGTGTGGTCATCCAGCCATTTTCATATTCACCAAGAGGTCCATCCATCAGTTCTATGTCTCTACAATTTCTTTTATAAGTACTTATGAGTTAAGCACATAATTTTGATATTTTATTTGTTCCCACAATAGGATCTAAGTATAGTTCATAACCAGAGGCGACTGACAAGAATGTCATATAAAAAAAGAAATGTAAGTTATATCCATTTTTTAAGGATATCAGTCAATGCATTTAAACTGACAAAAGATGCACAAAAGAGAGCATGAGCGATATGAGTCACACAAAGACTCTACAGGACATGGATACTTTGCTTGAAAAAGACAGTTTCAACTGTCTTGGGAGCCAGGGAACAGGATGACTGCAGCATTTCAGGTATAACCAGTATTATATCACTGAGCAGACACAAAAATAAATAGCACAATTGAAATGAGGATCATGATTCAGTGAGGTTTTACAATGATTTTACTACAATGTAGCTAACTTTCTAAAATTTATGTTGTAGACAACAGTGCCGAAAAAAGTAAAATGCACAAGACAGTTTGTATTGCAAAGTGTTAAAGTGTTAGCTTGCTTGATGTAGTCTGTTAGATGCTGCTTATTACCAGAATTTATAGAGTCACCTAATTTTTCCTTGATTAGATGTAGGCTTTTATACGTACTCCAGCTTAACTGAATTGCACTGGCAGCAAAGATCCATGGTACAGCTTTGCCCCGAAATACTGATGTCTTCAAACTCATTCTGGACTGATGACATCTGTTAATCACAATGTCTCTTAGTCATATTTGTACAACTGCATCACCATTCTGGTGTACAGCAGATTTAAATGATTTCTTCAAAGCAGTCAGAACCCCTCAAACCCCTCCAGTTTTCCTTGACAAAGTGTCAGAAAGTTCCTGCTCCACTTGCCAGTGTATGAGGCCATGGGATGTGAATGAAGGCAGTTCTCTTTACTACTTTGCATGTGCATGTGTCTTTCTTCTCTGTGCAGTTTTTTTCCTTTTTTTATTTTTTTCCTTCTTTTTACTTTTTTCTTTTTTTGGCACAAAAGAAGAAGCTTACATCTGTTCTTTTTGTTCTCATGGTTTCATGTGCTAAAAAAAAAATCCAAAAAAAAAAAATCCTGAATTTAATGCTTCTGTACTAGAAGATATAGTGTGCTTTTCAGCCTGTCACTGAACTGATGAAAGGCAGCACAACTACACAGTTTTCCCCAACTGAGCTCAGATAGGTTTGTTCACTAGAGTTCAAGTCTCCTGCCAACAACTCACTGCACTCTCAAATTATTCTTCCTCCATATTCAATCTCTGTGAGTGGATCAGCCCGTGCCCCTTCTTCCAGACTGTAAATTTGCCAGTTTTAAAGATTTAATAGCATGATTGCAGCAGTGACAGCTCTATTTGTGGCATACCTTCCTTCCCACAGTTGATAGAGGTCTGATGCTCAGTCATAAAGTTCAACTCTCCAACACCTTATCAATCAGCTTCCCTGTGTGACTCACTTCAGGAAAGATTTAAATGAGGTAGTGCAGATTCTTCATAGTGAGTATAATAATTGGAGGGGGGAGCAGGCTTTACCTTTTTCATCTAAAACACCAGTTCTTTCAATTGATTGTTTGTCTTTGTTACTAATCCACAAATGGTACGATAACTGGAATGTGTGGAAAGAGTAAACAATTTCTTAAAGAAAAAAAAAATGTTCTTTTTTTGAGAACCCTAATTACTTCTCCCAGACTTAAAAATGTCCTGTTCATGCCATGAAGCAAACACCATTCACTGTCAGTTTCCCTTCAAATCAACTCATCATGGTCTCCACTGCGAAATTTAAAACTGTTGGGCACCTGTCCCAGTATTGGGTTGTGCCTGATATTCCAAAAAATACAGGTGAGAAGGGATAGGGAAAAACCACAGACTTTCTGAGAAGTAGAATTATTTCTCAGGAGTAAAATAATTTATCATATAGACTTCCTTTCTGTCTGTATTGGTGCAAAAGTTGCTAAGTTTAAATTAACTTATTAGGCAGGGCTGCCTGGGATCTGTTAAAAAAAAATAAATAGATGTGGAATTCAGGAGATTCTGGGGTCAGGGAGCAGTTAGAAAGAGGGTACTTGGTCTCCAAAAAAGGATGCATGGCACAGGGCAAATACAAGCTTCAAACTTCCCCTGTTGCTTCATGATAAACAGTTGACCGCACTGATCTGTGTGGAAGAGGAAGCAAGGTTACCTTCCATAGTAGCTACTTTCAGACCCACCAACTACTGAGTAGTTACTGCTCCTAAAGAATACATGACCACCTATCATAATAAAGTATATGATGAAACTCTCAATGTTAGGAAACAGTACTCATAAACCAAGCTATAGCCTTGGCTACAGAATTCTGTGAAACACATAGAATTTCAATCAAAATCTATTACTTTACTGACTGTTCTACCTATTTTTGTGTATTTCACAATCCTTATTAATCAAAAGTAAGTCGCTCCAGCTTTACAGGTAGTAAACCAGTCCATTCTGCAGATAAAAGTACGGAAAGAAAGCAGAAAGTTAGAGAATTTGAGGGCATCTAGGTTATGTATTAACCATTTATCTGAACAGCCACAATAATTTCAGACCTCGTGGATTCAGCCTCTGCTTCAAAAGAGGACACTCATTTCCCAGACATTTAAACCAACTACTGCACTCAGCAGTAGGGTTTCTCCAGTTTCCAGTGAGAAATATAGAACCAATCTTGAGCAATTAACTCCAGAATATGAAGTTAATATTTCTTATACAAAGAAAAGACAGGTGACTCGTTTCTCATGTGCATGTCTGTGTAGACTTTGCCAGCACTGTGGGGCTGTAGTATAAAAAGGTACACAATCTATTGGAAATGTTAGTTGCATCTTCCTTGCCGACTTGCTCCTCATGAAGAATTAACACTTCTCCATTCCACTCTGGTTGTTTCCTCAGTTGCAACTCTAACCCATGCATCTGAAACTTCAGATCTGGAATTATTTTTTTGTATGGGTGAGAGAAAACCATGTAAATTAGTGTGAGAATGATGGAACAGTAAAGTTTTTTACATAGTTGTATTTGCATGGCAAGGTTTTGGTAGTGGGAGGGCTACAGGGGTGGCTTCTGTGAAAAGATGCCAGAAGTTTCCCCTGTGTCTGATAGAACCAATGCCAGCTGGCTCCTAGACTGAGCCAATCATCAACTGTGGTAGTGCCTCTGGAACAACATTTAAGAATGGGGAAAGAACTGCTGCACAGCAGCAGCTGGAACAGAGAAGTGAGACTCTGTGAGAGCAGCAACTCTGCAGACACCAGGGTCAATGAAGAAGGAGGGGTAGGAGGTGGTCCAGGTGCTAGAGCATGCATTCCCCTCCAGACCATGATGAAGACCATGGTGAGACAGGTTGTCCCCCT